>OOFC01043393.1:0-14592 GCA_900323345.1 Pseudochromis fuscus | reverse complement strand
GTTCCAACACACCTGATTCAAATGATCCGGATCATTATCAGGCTTCTGCAGAGCTTGATGATGAGCTAATCATTTGAATCAGGTGTGTTGGAAGAGGATCACATCTAAAACATGCAGGATAGCGGCCCTCGAGGACCAGGATTGCCCACCCCTGGTCAAGACTGTACCAACCAAGACCAAGACATTATCCAGACTGGAGAGTATCAAGACCAAGACAAGACCGAGACATTTAGAGGTTGAGACCGAGACAAACCCAAGACCAAAATCACAACAAAACATAATAATTAAGTTTGCTTTACATTAATGCAACACCAATAAAAACTAATCTTCCTAGCGTCTCCAGTCTTTCTTCATGCTCTCTCTGTGTACAGGGGGCATGCCAGTGTTGCCAGGTGTATGATAGTTATCGTAATTGTACAATAATTTGGCAATAATACAATCAATAATCCTAAAAAATGGCAAATGTTCGATAATTTGACCATTTCATATTATTGCCTGCAAAACTGTCTGCTACAGAGTTTTTTGTGAACCCTGAAGGAATCTGTTCACATGTGACATGTTACCAGCCAATCATGCTTTGCTGAGCTATGAGTGACGTCCATGCATTGATTGGCTGAATGGTAAGCTGTGCCCGCCCCAGGAGATGCTCAAAGACAGACGAGGGAGATTCAAGTGGGCTTGTTATTTTGGTTATAACCAGTGTACGATAATCTCCCTCAAAATACGATAATTTCGAGTCTCTGGTACGATAATCCTAGGGCATGTCACTCTTGTGGCACATTCACACTGGTACCTACTCGCTTCACTTCACCTCGGATCGCTCGGGATCAGCCCCTCGGTTGCATTTACATTGCCAAGGTTAGTCCTTCCTCCGTGTCGCTGGGTGTCATTCGTGACGTCATCTTTTATGCGATTCTTTCATTTCTGACCGTGCCGTCCAGCTCCTGCTGAATTTTCTCATCAGCGACTAATGACAGAAAGGTTTGCAGCTCGTCCTGAGTCCATGGGGCAGGATTTCTAACAGCTGCCATTTCTCTTCTTGTTGTTATTTCAAACACGTCTGCACGGTTTGCCGAAGATTTAAAATTGACCACGTTTGCGGGGACAGATTAGTTGCCACGCAGTGATGACGCAACGACGCAGTGACGATTCTGACCAATAAGATTTTAGTACCTGCTCCGACCTGACCAGGTACTTTTTTTGTAACCGCAGGAGAGGGAGTACGAAAAGTTGTACCAGGTACCAACTTCCAGCTACTTTTTTGCCAGTGTGAATGCACCAAAACCGAAGCGAAGCGAGTAGGTACCAGTGTAAATGCGCCATTGGTGTCACTAAGACCACATGACACCGGGAAGGCAGCAGCTACATGCTACTTTTCTCACTTATCACAGTAGTGCTGGCCTGGTCCTGAGTCCACCATGTCCGAGACCGAGAAAAGACAGAGTAAAAATGCCATCAATTCTGAGACCGAGACCCCGAAAAAGTGGTCTCAAGACCGGTCTCGAGTACTACAACACTATCCCATGCTAAGTGTTAGCATTTTATTTAAAGTGTAAAACCTGAGGGAGACATCACAGCTGCTACGCCGCTGTCAGGTTTTGAAGACCATGAATTGAGATGTACTTTCACTTCCAGTAGTTAACATGAAAAATGGAAAGAGGCGTAATATACAGTATGATTAGCATTTTGCTGTGGCACCAGACTGCATTAATAAGAGATGATGAAAAATCAATAGTAGTCATTACACCACTATGTGGGATAAAATATTAACTAGTTTGGAAACTGACCTGAGGAGATTTCTTTCCCTCCAGCAGTGAAGGCTTGATGTGGTTATTGGTAATAAACACCTACAGTGGTGCGACTACTAGCTGGGGAAATATCATATTTACCAAAGCGAAGGAAGATGAGCAGTTAACCTTCAGTATAATTAGATCAACCTGTTTTCTTGTACGTTACGTCAGTGCAGTGAAGGCAGATGAAGGTGTTTGAGCAAAGAGGCTGTTAAGTAATACAAACCCTGGGAAATTCACTCTCTGCGTCTGTAAGCGTCTGTTGACCCCAGACTTCATATTTTAAAAAAAGCATATCTCGACTTTGCGCAAACATCTGTCAATGTCATCAAATGGTTTCACATGAAGGAAGTTGCTTTGATCACTCCGAGCTACTTCGAGTGTGAATGCAAAAATCTGTTTCTATGGCATGTTATGATTGTCTGTATGAAAAGCATAAGTCTGAAACAGGAAGCAGATGATGTCATTAACCAGATTCTCCATACATCGTTCCCACTCTCACTGTATTCCTCTGTCCGGCCCCGTCCTCCTCTCTCTATCTTTTCTGAATGGATTCCCAGTGGAAGGATCGACATGGATTTCACAAACAATTTATCCCAAATTGCAGGAAAATTGGCTGCAGATCTTAGGGAGAGGACGGGGGGAAAAAAAAAACGAGTAGAACGAGGTTAAGATGATCCACAGGGTATTTATTCACTAAGGCTCTCATGGTCGTTCCACAGGGTTCTCCCCTTTCAAAATAACCCACGCCGCCCCCCCCACTTTCAACCCTGCTTCATTCGCCGTTTCAAATGTATTAATGGGCCGGAACCTTCCTGGATGATCTTGGCCCTCTCCCTAATGAAAACGCTCTGCGCCTGGATCCCAGTGCAGTAATCAGGCGCTGGCCTCCAGAGCACTGGGGCATGCAACACGCAGAGCAGGAAGAGCCCCAGCGTGACCCCACACTGTGTCCTTCAGTCACCCCATGTTGCCCTGCGCCCTCTCTGGCCTGGGCCTCTTCTCCTCTGGAGCCCTCAACGCCAGAGGCCACAATCCCGGACCTTTAACGGAGTGAGGAGGAAAATCCAGCGGTTTGATAGACTCCAAACACCCTTTAACAGATCTGCTGTTTATGTAACGTCAATGGTGTGTAACGCCGTGCACTCCCACAGCTCTGCACTCAATTATGGAAATCCAAAAGATTTTGACTCTGTTTTGATATATTATTATCCCGCTGTTTGTTTGTTTCAGTCCAAGAGAAAATGTCAGACAATATTTACTCTGACGTGTATTCAAATGAGAAGAAAAGTTTCAAAATATTACATCATCCTCCACTGTGGAAGCTGTGGATATCGCTCCCCTGTGGGTATCTCGGCTGCATCATCACCCCTCAGCTACCGTAAACAGAAGCTAGCCACATATTGTAAACAGTGAAATAAAAGCCGTCCACTTCCCCGTGAGGTGTCATTTTTAAAAGCTGATGGGGACAAAACAGAAGTCGAAACCGTGTCTTGGGTGTTTAGCCTGTCGGTAGCCGGGAAGCCTTTGTTTGGTCTGCTCTGACAGGTCTCCTTTAGTCTCCGCTCTCTGTCCCCCCAGGCCCCCGCAGCCCTTCAGCCTGGAGGTAAGCCCGGCCAGATGTGGCGACCCGGGGTGCTTTACAGCTGCATGTGTAGCGGGGCACTAAAATGATGGGCCAGTCACCAGGACATGCATCATCTGTTTTAACTTGTCTGTCTTCCCTGACAGACCCGCTGAGTGCTGTTTTCATTCCCCTCGGATAATATCTTTTACAGTTTCGCAAAACTGTCAGCGAACCGAAAGCGCCGAGCCCCACCTGCCTGCGCTGTTGCCCATCACCCCTAATGACAACCAGACACCCTCAAAGACAGGGCACTAAGGTGCTAACTACCCCACAGACTCCCATCCAACACATGCTATAGCTCACATTTTCCAATCGGGGTGGATTTGGCTGCAAAATCCACTCTCGCGTAACAATTTTCTTCCACCAGTAAACACTTTATATATTGAGATCTTCAAACCATTTCCGAAAACCACTGCGCATTTTCGGCGTGTAATAATCTAATAGAGGGGGTGATGTCACTCAAACTCAACGACATGAGATAAACTCCGAGGACCATTTTCGCAAATCATGAAAAACGCCCCTCTTACTTCAGTTTATACGGGAGACATTTATGTGTGAGCACTTCTTCAGGGCAATTTATTTGAGAATAAAAGAGGAGCCAGCCTTCACATGTGTTAGTGGAGCGTGTGACAACTACACTATGGTCTGCATTTGTTTTTCTTGGGCACCTCCATTCTCTCGCTCTGACCTTGGGGGAACAAGGACCAGCGGGCAATTGTCTGGTGTCTCGAATAGTTAAGTCAGACATTTCGCTGCTCGGCAAAG
Organism: Pseudochromis fuscus; assembly: GCA_900323345.1. Lineage (NCBI taxonomy): Eukaryota > Metazoa > Chordata > Actinopteri > Pseudochromidae > Pseudochromis > Pseudochromis fuscus. Next base: position 10,410 of record OOFC01043393.1, on the reverse strand, counting down.
GCCCTCTAACTACTGAAGAAATTATGGAGAAAAGATAATGAAAGAAAATCTGTCAGATATGAAGAAGTCTCAGCTTTTTAGTGTCAGCGCTCAGCCAGGCGTAAAATGCTCCATTTAGACCTCTTTCCAGAAACAAAGCTTTTTGGCACAGCCTCACAGGTAGTGATTGTCTGAGAATGTAGGGAGAGATTTCCATTTCTTTCCAGCCCCCTCCTTCCCCTCAACCTTTATTCGCCTCCCTCTCTCCGCGAGTGTAGCCGCTCGGTCCAGGAGTTGTGAAGTTGGTGGAAAGCAGCAGGAGATGAATCTCTTTAAGTCCCCTTGAACAACATAAAACAGTCTGGGCTTCCATTATTCAGAGGCCTGTGCTGCTTGTTTACAGTGCAGTGGGCCCGCTGCACCTGCACTCCGGATGGCCTGACAGCTTGATGGGCCCTTTAATGGTGATTCACTGGCCAGATCTATGTGGATAAAAATGGAATTCTGGGAGAGCAATCTAATAAGAAAATAAAGCGCTGAATGGTTGCCATGGCTGTTGGATGGGCTTGTTGGGCCCTGTTCACCAGACCGTGCTGGCTGGAAATCAAATCCAAACTTTGATCTCGGAGCTTTATTACACGCTATCACCTCAGCTACGGGTCCCTTCAAATAGAGTGTCGCGGGGTCAAGTAGACGGTACTTCGGTTTTACCTTTTAAAACTTGGGCTTTAACCTTGATGCTCTGTAAACAGGAATTCAATCCCAGCGTTGGAGATTATTTGGACGTCTCTGGCAGTGTGCCGACGGTGAACTGTATATTCTATACACAGAAAAAGAAATAAAATATATGAGAGCTGTGGAGCGATGCCAATAGTATTTCGAAACTGTGAGTCCTGCTGTAAACACAGCACATATTATACTGAACAAAAATACATAAAACAGAAACCACATGTTTCATATTTCTAAAATATATACCCAGAGAGATTGAATACCAAGAAAATATTTATAATTCTTAAACTGAATGACCTGAAATATGCATGTTGAAGCTAATAATGTAATAACAGCCGATAATGTAATAAATATGCCCAGTTTGAAATGTAATAGGCAAATAACAAAAGTCCTGAACTGATAACTTAATAACTTTTGGCTAAAAACGTAATAATTTATTAGCTCAGTTATTACATTTGCAAAGTTTTTTCTTTTAATAAATTATTACGTTATTGACCAGTTATAACATTATTGGCGTATTACATTTCAAAAAGGGCAAATTTATTACATTATCAGCTGTTATTACATTATTGGCTTCAACATATGCATCATAACAATTTACAGTGGTTATGATATGCTTCATCTCAACTTTCCACGAAGACAGACATATTGTTTGCTCGGGCGGCTGTGGCTCAGGTGGGTCGCCTGTGAATTGTAAGGTTATAGGTTCGATCCCTGGCTCCTCCTGTCACCATTGTCGAAGTGTCCTTGGGCAAGACACTGAACCCTAAGTTGCTCACAATGGTGGCTAGTGCCTCAGTAGCCATTGGTGTGTGAGTGTGTGTGTGAATGGGTGAATGAGTTGCCTTGTAAAGGGCTTTGGGACCTAGCTTAGGTCATGAAAGCGCGATATAAATGTACTCCATTTACCATTAATGTAATAATGTTGCAATATAAATATTCACCCAGGTCCTATTCATATTGCTTTGTTACTTTCTGTCTTGCTCTCTAATTTGCTGCTTTGTCTAACTCAAATTTTGGGACAAAAAAAATGTATATGCATAATATTTGTAGCTATATACTGAACTAATCCTTATTTCCTGTGTTAATTAGCCGATGTGCGCTGACGATGCTATTTGTAGCAGAGGTGTAAGGTGTCCAGAGGCAGTCCAGTCTCTATGATGTTCAACAGCATGTACCCATTAAAGGCAGTGCATGGAGTGGTGTGCACACACACACAACACAAACACACACACATAGATCCAGGGCTCTAACTTGCAGTCTGCATTGATCCCCCTTGTCATATATCATTAATGAGGATATTAAATCCATGTTTAGGAAGCAGAAGCTGGAGCAGCTCATAATGCAAAAGACCCTCGCTGAAGTCTCCCCTAAGGAAGGGCCACACTCTCTTTGGCTGAGGAGCACATTAATGGAGTGATGTCATGGTGGCTCATATGACCGCTACCGTCGAGGGACGGAGAGAAAATGCAAGTCAGTGACCCCGTGAAGTGGCCCTAAAGCAGCAAACAACGATGGACAGAAATCACTAAAGGTGTAACCACAAATTAACTGCCATGCAACTATGATGTGGAAATATTCAAATGTGCTATGCTGCGGGTAGCATGGTGCATTTTTATAAAAAAAATAAATAAAAAACCTTGTCAGATCGTACACCGGCTGTATTGATCAGGCTAAAATTTTCCCCGATGCGTCTCACCCCTGGGTTATCATCGCATCATTACCATCCGGAGTTCGGAGAGACGCTACAGTATGATACGGCAAATGGACTTACTATTGATTTTGTCAGAGTAAGAGAGACTGGCAGATGGAGGGGAAGTCAAGAAGAGAACATCTGGATGGGGACAGCGAGACCAGGGTGTGCAAAGGGCCTCTGATGACAGATGATACAGGACGACTGTTGAAATCCAGTGTTGGAAACTGTAAAATAAATATACAGAAAAACGAAGAACATGCCTCCTTTTTCACAGATTTTACCCTCATTAGACATGATCAAGAAGTCCATTTTTATCTTGAAGGAAGGCTTTAACACATTAGAAAATAACAACTTTGCTCTGACTAATCCCATTACGAGCGGGAGTCTTTGCTGTGGAGTGAGGTGTTAATGTGATGAGCAGCGTGAGAGTTGAAAAAAAATATAAAAATGGGGCAATCCTTCCTTTCGGGAAAGGGATATCCTGAGGCACGGCTATATAGACCTTAAGTGCTGACAAAGAAGATATTGTATTTTTCCAGTAATCCTTTTAAACACCACAGGGCAGAAGCGTACAGTTCATTTCAGAGTAATGCTGTTAAATTTCATTGAGGAGAGACGCCTATTGTGAATTTATCAATCGTTTAGTACAGAACAAGGTGAATATTCATACACTTAAAAGTCAGTGTGGAGAAAAGAAATCCAGAAAGTAAAAATAATGGCAGCAATTCCTTACGAATCAGGTCATCCACACACACACACCACAAAGGCCAATATTTTTTTTTTCCTCCCGTCTTCCCACTGGCTCGGTTTGTTTTGTTCTGCTTGATTAACCAAGAATGCTGGAAACTGTATGTATTGTTTCCGCACCATGAGCGGTGTCTAAAATATTTGCTGTGCATTAAATACTTTAGCAGACAATCAAAATCCTTTCAGCACTCCCCATTACTGTGAATAGGCTTAAGGGGAAATAATGTGCTGGGCATGCTGGTTTCGGAAAACATGTCAACAATTCATCGTCAGTGGAGTTTTTTCGCTGTCAGGTGGAGCTTACTAGGGGCTACGATTAGCGCGGATTTGTGTGATGCACCGTAACCTTGACACTGAACTGTGAAACAGCTTCACGCAACATTCCAAAGCAGCTGTCAATCACCTCACACCTACAAGGATAAATATCCATCTGCTAGGGCGGCGCTTTCAAACACTTAGCACAATGACTTCAGTGACGGTTTTAATTGCAGCAGAATATGTTTTTCGAAACGTATCATCGCCGGCGCGCTCTCCTCTTGCGTCATACCTGACACCGCGATGCGCCAAAGTCAACATTACTGACAAACTGACCCACACAATTATCCGCGGGGAGTGAGTTGGAGGACTGTGGTTGACTTTAACACCGTGAATAAAGCAGTCAAAGTTTATTGGCCTCGGGGCTTCACTTTCTCAGCGTGGACCTTGAGAAGCTGCATCCAGCTGCGTCGGATGTTGGCGGGGATGTAGACCACGACCTGACCACACGGCCTTTTTCATCACCGCCAGCACAGGTGGATCCTCGCTCCAGCTCTGCTCTGTCGTTCAGGCTTTTGGCCGCCACCGGAGCGCCATTAACAGCAGAGGTTATGTGAAATGTGAAGGCGGGAGGAAACACATTTTTCAATACGTTAATCTTTAGGAAGCATCTTTCACAAATGTCTCCGCTATTACCTGACCTGGGGGAAGGGGTTGAATGAGTTTCACCCAGCGTTCAAGGTAGGATAGCAGCTTTTAGGAAGGGCAAAGGTCAAAGAGCATTCACTTTAATAAAGCTGGCTTTAATCACTGCTGTGCCACTTGTGCTGTGGTTGAACTTTATGTGCGCAAAAGTGTGTGTGTATGACTGTGAAAGATATTAAAACACACCAGGTTTTCTTTTGTATCCAATCAGATCCACTTACTTTACAGTACTTGTTCAAAATTTCCAACAGTAAAAAAGGAAGTCACACTAACTACAGTAGCCAAGAGGAAAACAAAAAGACATAAACGAATTAACAGCTAGACGGCGGCTTGGATTTATTACAGGATTTCTAACTGGACCTTTTTCTCTGCCAACAACTGTGCATACTTGGTGTAATATCTCATGGCCGATGCAGGAAGTCTGGCTGCTTCACCAGGGGAAGCTGGAGGTGCTCGGAGGGCACCCCACTGAGAGGAAAGATGGACAGAGGTGTGGTGAAGCGACCAGGGCACCTCACAGGAGACCAGAGAGGATTTCACACCAATTGTGGCCAATTGTTTAGACTCATCCCAGGATTTATCCCAGGTTAGTAACTCCTCCTCCTCCTCCTCCTCACTGGCAGGAGTACGAACATGACAGTTACACACCACAGTGAGTAATCATTGTAGGCTACAGTCAGAGAAAAATTAGGGGTGGGACACTATTGAAAAAAACAATCTACCGTATTTTCCAGACTATTGAGTGTTTAGAAGTCGCTATAGAATTTATTCAAACAGTTTCATGTGGTCCACTCTGACCGGGTCTGATGTGACGACGTTAAATGTATCGGCGGCACGGAGCTTGCTAGCTTGCAAAAAGCTAACGAGCTTCATGCCGCCGATACATGAGAAACACCGGTGTTTAAGTTCAAAGCGTCGGAAAAAGTAGCAGCTTATCGTCCGGAAAATACGGTAATTAATTTGAGGCTTTGTAATTAATTAATCTTGATTAATCGCATTTTAATCACATAATATTTGCCGTAAAATTGATTTTTTTTTTCATTTAAATGGATTTTAATGGACGACTGAATCAAATAATAGATACAGACATGAGTATTGTAAACTCAGCTCTTTTAATGTCTGGAAAAATGCATTTAATTGCATTTCAATTCAAAACAGTGGAAAAATAAATATCCCTGGCCAAAACTGAACACACGTAAATTTACAGTGCCATTTAAAATTAGGGGTGGGACACGATTGAAAAAAACAATCGAATTAATTTGAGGCTTTGTAATTAATTAATCTCGATTAATCGCATTTTAATCACATAACAATATTTGCCTCAAAATTGATTTTTTTTTTTTAAATTTAAATGGATTTTAGTGGACGACTGAATCAAATAATAGACACAGACATGAGTATTGTAAACTCAGCTCTTTTAATGTCTGGAAAAATGCATTTAATTGCATTTCAATTCAAAACAGTAGACAAATAAATATCCCTGGCCAAAACTGAACACGTCAAATTTTAAGTACTTTAAATACTTTATTCAGAAGAGTATTTATTTTAAATGGTAAAAAAACAACAACAATTCAACATAAAGTGCAATTTCTACTTCTTTCTTCTTTTGGTAAAACAACCAGAAATATAAATGGTCATGTGACGCGCTTAAATCGCACTTTCATCCGATTCCTCCATTATAGTGGCCATTAGCCGAGCTCTGACGTGTGCATCAGTGTAATCGTGTACAAGAAAATCGTGCACTGGCAAACGTTACGTGTTGTTTGAAATGCAAACTGCGATTAAATGCATTAGATTTTGTAATTAATTAATCGTAATTAATGCATTACAGCCCAACCCCTAATAAAAATACAATTCCCTAGAAGGTTTCTGCAAAAAAACAAAAAAAAACTGATTACCATTTGTGTTGCCACAAGGTTAACACACACAAAATTAAAACACTAGCCTTGCCTCTCACCATTCCTCCCGGATTAAGGCTTTGGCAGGGCGGTGATGCTGTCACTCACCAACATGTCTGGACTCATCATCCACTAATCATCAGAGTTTATAAAAGTCTCTCACCTCTGACAGGTGGGGATGACTGATACCTCACAGCAGCAGGCACCGCTGCCTCAACACGCACGTTATTCCAGCAGAAAATCAAAACAGGATGAAATGGCCACTAGTCTGGGTTTTGGGAATACTTCCCCTCTGGGCAGATTAAAGTTTTTTTCCTGGTTTGTGCCTTGGTGGAATTCACCATGTAGACTTTGACAAAGGCTGGCACTCTCTTTGACATCTCTTCATTTGGCGCTCCGTGCCACCGGGGCTCTGGAGGGCGGGAGATGAGTGGCGTGGCGAGGTACACATTTGCCTGCTGGTGTGATGTAAGGGCAGTGTTTATGCGACATCATAAATATGCATGTTGCTTTGTGCTGGACGGGGGCATTTATGACAGTGGAGTGACAGTATTTGCACTTTCAGAGGTCATTTACCTGTCATCCACTGTGACAATGGGGATGAACAAGGAAGAGGACAACTGCACATCACTTCCAGTCAGAGCAGATTTAAAGACTTTGGGTGGTTAAGTGGAGTTAATAAATAAATAAATTATAATTTAACGTTTCCAGTGAATCAGAATAATTGATTTAGATGAGGTACAACCGGCCCGATGAAGATAGGACTCTTACTTTTCTCTAGATCTGTCTCTCATCTTTTTCTCTGTCTCCATGGATACCGTCCATAAGCTGATTGGGGTTAATGTACTGGACAATAGAGCAACACTGCACTTCTGTTCCACATTATGCTGTTTTTTTGGGACAGTATGGTGCTACTTTAAAGTATACATGAGCCCTCGCCTCAAAATAATATTTCCCAGACCTAAAACGCTCGCCACACCATGTGGTATCACTTTGATGGAGGAGTAGCAAGGCTGATATCATCAGGCCTTGTGACCTGATGCTTGTCCTATGGATGCATGAAATCGTTATGAAGATGTCTGGACTATGATGCTGCGCAATCCCACATTTCTTAAATTAAACAATGAACAAAAGTGGAAACATCAAGCACAGCAGAGGTTTTAAATGCGACAGAATCATTGATAATAATAAAAAAAATGCACTTCATGGAATAATTTCTTGCATCAATCAAATGCTAATTTCAGACTAAGCTCATGACTGTGCTAGGAGAAAACATCAAATATGGTGGGTGATGTCATCCTAGAGGGGAGTAGAGGCAGAGATGGATGACTCTTTTCCTGGGTCGCCACAGGGTCAGTCAGAAGAGGTGCTGATCAGCCGGGATGAGCTCTGGATATCTGCGCGCCCTCGCCCCCACCTCAGACAGATCATGTGATGTGCAGAGCTATGTCCAAATGAACACAGGTGCTCTGATTCGTCCTGCATGTTCCAGCACAAATCCAGGCATCCAGGGACCCACATTAACCCCCCCCGCCTCCCTCCCTAAAGACCATCTGCCCCAGGGGATCTAATGTCAACACCGAGGGGATGTTTGGGAGCTATGGTGAAATCTAAAGTACTGAGTCAGAGGTATGGGCGTATGAGCAAGAAAGATACAGCCACACGAGGCTGGTGTTGCTGTTCCCGTCGATGTCACTGAAAATTATTTTGTACAGTATTAAAAGTGTTTTGGTTTTTTTTCTCCCAAAGATGTCTGCAGAGGTTAAACAGCGCAAAGATTTGTCGGGACTACCAATCACATGTGTCAGTAAGCCGAGAAACTGATAAAGCCTACTAAAACCAAACCCCGCTGTGCTGAAGCTCACAATAGCTCACTGTTTCCCTTCTTGGATACAAGTCTCAACAATCTCCTCTCACTGGGTCAAAGTGTTACATGGCACGGGTCCAAACACAGGCCTACAGTAAATACAGAGCGCTTCAGAGTGCTTAGAGCCCTGCTGCGGAGGGACAGTGTTTGGATAGGCCCTCCCTGTCTCATCCACACGGGCTGAAAAGTTGAATTAATGAGCTCAGACGCTGCGTGGTAGATTTATGTATCTCGCTGTGCTGCTCCATCTGCCCAGAACCTCACTCTCTATCACACCACAACGTACAGATAACTTATACGCAAACAACTGCTGGGGCACTGGAAACTTGACTCCATGACAAGCGGAAACATTTATATGATGTTGACTTTTTTCCCTTTTTTTTTTTTTTTCTTGTTTACCGAGCTAGGAGGTAGGAAGTGGTAGCCTCGGGCTTTTGCTTGGAGTTTGTCCACTGTCAATGTGTTATGAGCTAACAGGATTAGCTCTGTGTGCGTTTGTGAGTGAGTGAGTGAGCGCTTAACTGTATATTGAGGGTAAATTGTTTTGGAAAAAAATCAAGTGGTGACAATGCCTACGGGAGAATGAAGTAATACTTATGTATGGTGTGTATATTTACTGTAAAGAAAATTGGGCAGGGCGGAGGTGGATGCTGAAAAACAATTTTCCCTATTCCTCTCGCAGCCTGGAGCCAGGGCTGATCTGTTCCTGGCATGGGCCCCAGGCACCGAGAGTGAAGATACACTCCCCGAAATTATCGGCCTGGAGAATAAATACAAGTCCATCATCGCTCAGCTGAAAGACTCATTAGGGCTGGAAGGACACGGGGAAAGACGGAGGAGTCGAAGGATGGTGCAAGTTTGTTTGAGCGCGTGTGTGTGTGTGTGTGTGTGTGTGTTCGGGCTAAATGGGAGAGAGCGCGATCAAAAGCGAGGGGGAGGCAGGAAATGATGCAAGGCTGTAAAAAGACAAACTGCTGGTGATGCTTATTTTCACTGCACTCAGCACTAAAAATGGACTGAGGTCTGAGGGGCTGAAAGGTTGGAGCTGGTGCCTTACAAGTGACCCTAGACTACAAATAGCGTCCTCCTGTCCCCGTCCAAATGTCATTGTTGGAGATCCGCCTGGAGTATAGATAGTTCCTCAGGGGTCAGGATCCCAGGAGATGGATATTTCCCTTGTGTCTACATCTACAGAGGAAAGGAAATAATAAACAACTCTACCACACATTGATGTTTCTGCCTACTAATGTAGAGAGTAACAGAAATCCTGCAGATGCATCTCTAAAGTCTATATTTAAACTAAATAACAGAGGAATTAGTGACCGAGAGCGAACAAGAGGGTAAGAGGTGAAGAGAAAGCAAATAAAGACAGAGATGGATTCACTCTCAAACAGGAAGGTAGACGGCGACTAACACACATCAAGCTGTCAGTGTCAGTCTATATGCGGCATCTCCATAAACTGCTGGATGCAGACAGGCCCAGCGTGAGGCCAGGGCCCCCGTTCTGCAGAGCGCTCCACTATAGTGAGCCCAGGGGAGTCCTGGACCAGGTAAAGTACTATCCCAGCCCCGGCTCTGTCTTCTGCAACTAGAATCCCAGCCGATCTAACGGAGGAGACAGAGCACTTCCACCACTGTCTCTCGGAGTCATTAACAACCTTCACTCATGAAGATTTATAACCTCATGATAAATGCATGTGTGACTAAGTACAATAAAGACACTTCCAAGGATAACAGTTTATTTTTGTTCTGGTACTGGCCGACTGCGCTTCACTTTGTGCGACGTTGAACAAAAACCCCACTGTTAAATAAAGTGTGGGACAAAGCCAATCTTTAGTTTTCCATGATGTCCCTTATATGGTAAAGCTTTGTGTTAAACAACCCCCTAATGTCCAGTGGTGGACAAAGTACTCAACTTCAGTACCTGAGTCAAACTACTGATACTCATGGTCAAATCTTACTCAACTACAAATAAAAGTTATTGGTCAAAATGTTACTCAAGTTAAAGTACTAAAGTACTTACCTTTAAAAATCCTTAAGTATTCAAAAGTACATGCATTTAAAAATACTTAAATATTCAAAAGTACAAAGTATAATTAAATTTTCTAATATCAGTACATTGCTGTATTGTTCTCAGTGCCCGAGTCAATCCCCGACTAACGTCTGCTTCCTGTTAATGTGGTATTTTAATCTGAAAGGGCTTAGATGAAAAGAAAACTCCTTCCTGCAGAGTGTGCATAATACTTTGTTGGTTGACTGTTCGGTCTTGCTTTTTTGATTTCAAATTTCCCAGCGAGAGGCTAACATGCTAACATGCTGTTTAGCATTTTATAAAAACGTAAAACGACAAAACCGTGCTGTTTCCTGTCTTCCCTCTTTATTGTTCGGTTCTGCTGCCGGTCACTTCCTGCCGATTTGCGCGACGGTAACTCTCCCTGGACAAACTGCCTGAAACACATTGTCAGCATAGACTGTATATAAAGTAAGTAACCACACACTTCCTGGGAATGTAGTGGAGTCCAAAGTACAATATT
>OOFC01043388.1:0-10241 GCA_900323345.1 Pseudochromis fuscus | reverse complement strand
AGGAGAGAGGAGAGAGGAAGCACTGAGGAGAGAGGAAGGAGAGAGGAAGGAGGGAGGAGAGAGGAAGGAGAGAGGAGAGAGGAAGGAGAGAGGAGAGAGAGAGGAGAGAGGAAGCACTGAGGAGAGAGGAAGGAGAGAGGAGAGAGGAAGCACAGAGGAGAGAGGAAGGAGAGAGGAGAGAGGAGAGAGAGAGGAGAGAGGAAGCACTGAGGAGAGAGGAAGGAGAGAGGAGAGAGGAGAGAGGAAGGAGAGAGGAGAGAGGAAGCACTGAGGAGAGAGGAAGGAGAGAGGAGAGAGGAGAGAGGGAGCACTGAGGAGAGAGGAAGGAGAGAGGAGAGAGGAAGCACTGAGGAGAGAGGAAGGAGAGGAGAGGAGAAGAGGAGAGAGGAAGCACTGAGGAGAGAGGAAGCACTGAGGAGAGAGGAAGGAGAGAGGAGAGAGGAAGCACAGAGGAGAGAGGAGAGAGCGATGAGGAAATGAAAGGCAGAGACGAAACAATGTAACAACAAAGTCTTAATCTGAGTTCTGATTTATTGCAGCGTGGCTCTTATTTTGAAAGTGCTGGTCATCATCAGTAATAACAACATTCACAGATGAACTGCAATTAAAAAAAACGAAGTGGAAACATCAAACACTCAGTATTCAGCTTTTACTTCTGAAGCCAGGAGATCTGCATTGGAATGAATGTTGGTTGTTTGGAGCCAGAAGTGACCATATTTGGATATGAGAGGAGTGAGGAGGCGGGTCTGACCCTTGAACCTGAGGACACTGTCCAATGTGTGTGAGACATCAGTGCTGACCTGTCAATATCTACTTAATGATGTTTTTTTTTTTCTAATGAACCACCAGAAGAAGAAGCGCTGACCTCATCTGATGACATCACAGTGACTTGTATAAAAACAAATGTATTGACTGAATATTTCGGGACTGGAAATGAGGATGTTTGAATTGAAGTCAGTTGGATGCAGAGTTTTTTGGAGCCAGCCTCTAGTGGCCGTCAGGAGTATTGCACTTTTTTGCACTTCCTGCTCTGACCTCATGTCTGAGCCCAACAGTCTTCATCCATTTCTATCAACACTTTGTGGTTCACGTCAAACATGAAGCTAATTTCTGAAGCAAAGTGGATGTGAATCTGCGATCATGGAGGTTGGAAGAAGTTTTAACTTGAATGAAAAATGTGCATCATGTGGTATTGCTAAAACCAAACACCAGTGCAGCTGATGGTAGAGGTGGTGGTCAGCAAGTGGTAAATACTGATGAAGCAAAACCTCCAGCATCAGTCTGTATTGGTGCGAGGATGCAAGGTGAACATTTGCTTTGCATTTGTATGACCACAGCTTTATGGAGCATGTTATGGAGCATTATCATCAGTGAAGTGTGAATGAAGGCTGACGTTCAGACTCAGCCTCTTCACTGAGGAGTGGCTCTGAGGCTGCCGCTCGTTTGCTGTGAGATGTGTTTGGGCAGAGTGAGAGTGCGACAGCAGGTGTCTTATGTCAAAAGCTTGAAGAGTTGGTTTAATGAGGCATTTACAACTCAGATGTAGACCCAAACGACTTGATGAGCTGCAGAGTTGGTGCAGTTTTCTGTTTGCCTGGTAACAGTTTCACACATGTGTTGCTCAGAGGCCGGGTCTTTCATCTGTTGTGTGTGCCATGATATCCCCGACAAAGGAGCCTTATCACGTAGTGTGTGCCGGGCCCATGAGGCTGATCGCTGCAGTAAAGTGCAGTAAAAAGATTCCAGGAGATTCATTAAACAAGCAGATTTTAAGAGGGAAGCTGCCCTCATTACCAGACAAACTGATGAAAGATGGAGGAGGTTTGCAGCACAGACTTTCTCAGATGGAACGATTCAGAGGGAGGCAGAGTGGACTTAAGGGCCTGTGTGTGTGTGTGTGTGTGTGTGTGTGTGTGTGAGTGATTGAACACATGCAAGTGTGTTTATCTGTTTATCTTTGTGTGTGTGTGCGTCAGCTGGTGGGCTATCAGCTGCAGCTGTGTTATCAGTCTTATCTCTGTGCTGGCCTGTGATGGATGCTGCTGCTTTGTTGCTGCTTTTAGCATTGTGTAATTGAAAATGAGGGCTACACGGGTTCAGGAGCGTGCTACTGGTTTAGTATCGGATTACTGGTCAGAGGAATACCGAGGCGATTGATCAGCATGCAGGTAAAATTGATCGTTGCGGGCAGTGGAGACATTGATTGTCCCAGAACAGTGGTGTCGAGCTGCACAGGAAAACGGGAGGCGTTAGAAAGAGATGCAATCTTCCTCTCGCTCCCTAAAAATAGGCGTCGAGCGGCTTCCTGTGAAGATCCAACAGAATCGCTGAGGATACACAGCAATCGGTTCAGTTCGGCTCCTCAGCTCGGCTCTAAGTGGAAGGACATCCTCTGCCTGTGGAGTACAGACACAGGTTAGATCTGACTCGGCTGCTCCTGTGTGACCCTGGACTGAGCAGCTGTGAAGTATGTGTTGTAATTGTGAAGCTGAAGAACCAGCTGAAGGACATTTTAAAACATCCAATCTCACTCTGACCTCCAGCAGATATGGCCACTTGAATTTGCAATTTATAATTCAGCATGGCTCATTTGAATATTGGACTTGTACCTTAATGATGCCGCTCTTTGTTGATGAATTTGCAAATACTCCCTGAGCTTTGTGCATCCAGTTGATTTCAGTGTGCCTCCACCTTTTTAGCCTCCTATCTCCTCACCATAGAGCACAGAGATAGAACAGCCTTGATGAGGCTTGGCCCATAAGCGTCTATTCTCCTCGTGTCATTGGTCAGAGACTCATTAATCCCCCCCACACCCCCCCACCTCCTAGTTATCTTCTGCAAAGTGAATTACACGAGTGCCTATTGATTTCTGTCCTTATGCCAGGCATGTTTAGAGAGTAAACCTATTGCTTTTCTCCCCAAGCGTTTCCATTGTGAAGCTCAGTCTGTGCAGGGTTGCAGGGGGTGGGGGTGGTGGTGGGGGTAATTGGCCTCAATCAAGATCACCTTGGCTGTCTGGGCTCGACGGTTTCATGTCTGCAGGTGGAGAGAGAAGGAAAGAAATAAAAAAAATGATGCAGGAAACGATGGAGGGAATAAAAAGATGTTCTCATTGTCTAACTGAAGCTTAAGTGTGTCCATTAAAGTGTAATGCCGGGGCCGCGGCCTCAGGAATATGCCATGCATCTCATCTGCATCTGCTGAATATTTGTGGCGACTGCTAATGCATTCAAATAGCAGGGGAACGCAGAAGCAGGGGACTGTAATTACTGTTCTGTATCAGGTAGGTGTGTGTGTGTGTGTGTGTGCTGAATGAGTTTCATGCTTCATTACTGAGGGGTGTTAAGGTAATAAGGCCCCTGACTGTCCATTGAGGGAACTCATCACTTCTTCTGTCAGTGAAATTAGCCCCACGTTGTTCTCGGGCTCCTCTTCCCGTTGACTTCCACCGCTACAGAAGATTAAAGCCTCCCCAAGACGCCTATTAAGCAGAGACAGGTGACCCTTCTTAATCCCATAACAGTTCATGTTTAATCAAATTTTAACCAACACTTGATCCTTTGTTCACTTGTGAACTTTGGAAAGCACCAGTGCAAAGGTCCCCGCCCCTTCACATGGCGGAGAAACTTTCATTCACCAAAGAGCCACGGTGTCAGTTCAGATTGTTACAGCCTGAGCACATCTCCAGCAAAAACCTGTCGTATCATTTCAATTACACAGCTGCTGCATGCGTGTGTACACAACTTGACTAATCATGTAAGCAATAAAAGAGGCCTGCATCCACAAGGGCTCTGAAGTGCTGCGTCCTCAATCCCCTCAGGTACTTACCCTCGAGGGTCATACTGGATGGGATCATTTTGTGGTGACACTCAGCTGGCCTTGGCACAACCAGCTATCTGTGGATGACTTTACTATCACTGGGGGAGGCTGAATGATTGTAATTATTACCTGAGCACCGCCATGAATTTTATCCCCTCCGGAGCAGCAATGTCACAGGAATCCCCCACCACCAGCCCCAATTACCTAATGGGCTTCAGAGCAGTGTAAGGTCCTCTGGTCATTTATATGCCTCCACAGTGCCATCTCAGTAAAGTGCGACAGGGCATGGTAATTGCTGTCAGTTGAAACTGGAATCAGTTAATTGACCATTTTGTTGCTTGTCCTGTGGTTTGATTATGAATCCCACTAGTTTTGATGTTCCCCTCAAAAAAAAAAAAAAAAAGAGGCTTTAAAACCTCATCTTTCTGAAGCTGAACTTTACTTTCCCGACACTTTCTGGTTACCGACTGAGTCCAACCAAACTTTTCTCTTTCAAAGTGTATGTGTTGCTTTCCAGGGTGCACCCACCCTGAATAACCTGCTGGGCCCAGTGGAAATTCAAAATGTGCAAAAGCAAAATGAGAGCGTTTCTCAGTGGTTTCTCAGTCCTGACGTGTGAGGTGCAGACTTGGAAAATATTCAAAGCCAACTCCTGAGGATGGAGGGACGCAGTCATTCTGCAGCAGGAGCAGCGGCGTGTTGATGACATCACACTGAGCTCGGCTCTGCTGTCCACCTGCAGTTTAACCTTTATCTTCACTTTAATTGATGTTTACAAAGAAATGACATCACACAGGAAATGGCTGCATTGGTTTTTATAGAATAATTGAAATAATAAATAAAAAGTAAATGTTGAGATGTGCCCACAGTGACAGTCAGCATCACAAGCTTATTAAAAATGGAAAAATAAAAATAATCTAATACATTGTTTATTTCAATGAAAATATGAAGTTTGAAGTGTAACTTTTTCCTCGATCTGCCTGGAAACAACGTACATTCACCCTGTGGGACCAAAGATTGTCCATCAGATGAACTGAACATTTCAAATCTGTGGTTATCATCATGGCCATCAGCTGACTGCCCGCTCTGTCCAACAGCTGGAGGAACATCACAACAACAAGTTCATGGAAAAGAGACAGTTGGAAAAAACTGTTTAAGTCCTGATGTGTATTTTTCAGCACATGCTCTGATACCAGCCTCTCTGCTGCTGAGTAAAACTGATGCCATGATGGAGAACTGCTACTTTTCAATAATTTTGGATGGGGTTAGATCAGGACTGTAAGGAAGGTGTCGGATGGTTTCTGATCAGGATTCATGTAACGGCTGCAGCTCGTGTTTGCAGAGCACCGTGAGCGGCTGCAGTGTCCTGGTGGAAGAGGACGATGCAGCTTCCCTGGGTGTTTTTCTGCACTTTTTCCAATGCAACATGTATTTAAGGGATGATGTCATGACGAGAAGACACAAGTGCATGGAGATCAAAATCCCTACGTAGGATTTTTAGCTTTGTACTTTTCCCACAAACCTTTTGAAACTCCCTCGTACGACTGAACTTGACAACAGATTTGAACTTGAACTGTTCTGCAAGCATGTGGCAAAATGCATTGTGGGTTGTTGCCCCAAGTCCACCTCCCAGTATGTCCCAGTATGTCCTCAGTAACATGTGCAGAACCACCTCTTGGCTCTTGCAGTGGACTTGGTGACTGTGAAGGATCCCTCCTCTTCAGATGCTCCATACAAGCTGCCTGAATGTGACCATGCTACACTAACTGTCAAGATAGATCCTTACTGGTCATTTTTTATTAGAAATGTCTCATGTGGATGATATTTAAGAATAACTAGTGAAGACAGCGCTGATGCTAACAGTAGCTGGACTTCCTCTTTAAGCTCGTGGATCTCCACCGTGGCCTACATACAGTAAATCCAACCTACAACTGAATCCATGGAGGACACATCAACAAAGTGACACCCTCCATTATATATGGAATATGAGATGAGATCTGCATTATTGATGAGTCTGTCGTACGACGTAAAAAGCAAAGTGAGGTTTCTCTCTTCGTCCCCTGAGGCCAACTTTTGATGAACAGGAATACATTTAAACAACCTGTCAAAAAGTAGCATTATTGTTTTTATTTGTGTGAAAACAGCAGATTGTTTGAAGATGTAACAGTTTTGATTGTTTATTCATTTAAATCCGTTGGACACTTAACACTTTATTGATGAATATATCTTTGATTTTATTTGATAACTTCCTGAAATCAAATTCACCAAGTGTCTGCAAATATCCACGCAGTCTACAAGTGTAACTTATAAATGATTCAGTCGGGTCTCAGCGTGTGCGTGGGGCAAACAGCTTTAATCCAGTGGTTAATTATACTCCTAATGAGTTGAGGACAGGACAACGATATTAATGCAGTTTCATCAAGTGCTACATATCTGGAGGGAAAATGTTTTCTGGTGTCATCTCATTAAGCGTGACCAGCGCTAGTCACTGATCTGTGGGCGTCCATGCACAGGGTCCACACTCTGGTTCCTCTGAAGAAATGGGAAGGTTAATGTTGTCTGTACTTTGCGACACTGACCGTCATGCTTTCTGTCCACCTCTCTTGGTCACTGTGCTCTGCAGATTCAGGCCTCCATTATCACTCCTCTCATTTGCTAATGAGGTAATTAATAAGGCTGGAGTTAGCCAAGCGGTGCGGCAGCAGGGGTCAGTGCAGCACATCAGTGGTGGGAGCTAAAGGAAGAAAAATAAATAGTTTTGGTGATTATTAAGTTTTGGATGGGAAGCTGTGAAATGAGTTGCTCAGATGATCTTTCTCCTATTTTTTTCTTTTTTATTATATATTTTTAACACCCACCTCCAGATGATAGATGGTGATTATTAGTGCTGCCACTCATTTCCTTCACACAGCCTGCAGTCCTCCTCCCTTATTGATTTGTGAGAGAGGAAATCTGCTGCAGAAACGAAATGAGGAGATTGCAACAGGTAATGCAGGCTGCAGAGTCAAGGGCTTGCTAATAGTCTCCTGGTATGAGGGATCCTTGAAGAGCATTAGTGACCCTGTGAGTGACATGCTCTCAGACATAAGAGGATGGAGAGGAGGAGAAAAGCAAAGAAGCAGAAAAAGACGACAGAGTGTCTTTATAGTGAGATGCATAAAGCTGGACCTGCTGAGTTATTGGTTATTACAGAAACATCATCATGATCCAAATGCACTTCATAGATACACAAACAGATCGGGAGATTGATCAATGTCTTCCAGTGTTTTGTCTCAGGAGACTAGTCTGTGATTACATGTGATCACAGGGGGAGCATTAACGAGATGTTTCTCATCCACAGACAGACAGTAAATTGTATGTTTGCCACCATCATGTGTTTGTTGATGTTCAGTCCTGAGGTGACGTGATAGGAGGTCTTGAACCGTTTGTCCTGACCGGTCCACTCCCATGCTCCCCTGCACGTTTCAGGGATTTCTGGACATTAGTTTTCAAAACACTGTTTGGTGAAATGTAACATTCACCACATCTGAAAGTCTCATATCTGTGTTTGATCCAAGTGGACCAGAGGAGAAGTGGTCTGACTGGAGCCCAGCAATCAGACCCAGACAAAGGACGTTTTTCAACATGCGTACTTGTCTGTACTTACGTTCTCGTGAAACGTCATCAGTCGGAGACCTGGTACTGTTCTAATTCAAAGTCCACATCTGTCTGAGAACACATGAAATACCCGGATGTGTTCTCCCTCCTCCTTCATTATGGAACCTACATCAGACCAGACCTGTGTGGACTTGGAGAAGCCAAATAACCCAGAATGCATTTCACAACAGCGAGCGGAGATGTGACGTCAACAAGTACGCTGGCGTTCCAATCGCGTTCTTGCCTTCCCGCAAGTCTGTACTTCAGAGTCCGACTTGTGTAGCGGTCGCTATGTGTTGTGTCACAACGGCAGTGGCTCAGTGGTAGAGCGGCCGTCTACCAACCGAAGGGTCGGTGGTTCAATTCCCGCTGCTCCCAGTCATTGTCGGTGTGTCCTTGGGCAAGACACTTTACCCACCTTGCCCTGCATGAATGTTGGATGAATGGGTTGGTGGTGGTCGGAGGGGCCGTAGGCGCAAACTGGCAGCCACGCCTCCGTCAGCCTGCCCCAGGGCACCTGTGGCTAGCTTAGCTTACCACCACCAGTATGAATGGGTGTGAATGAATAATGGTCTCTGTACGAGCGCTTTGAGTCTGGACTTCCAGAGAAAAGCGCCATATAAATCCAAAACCATTGTGTACAGGTTGCCATGACAACACGATTTCATTTGTTGATTTTCTATGATATTTCATGGTTGTTTGGGGTGATGAGTGACATGAAACTGCAGCTTAGTATTTTTACTTTATTTGTAAATGATAATTTACGTGATCGCACGACCCGGAAGTGCATGTGACCCGGAAAGACAGGTAAACAATAGCACGAAAAAGACGGGAGAGGCGTAAGTGCATCGGTGACGGGATTAAATCAGAGAACAACAATAAAGTCACAAGGACTCCCTGCAGTATTATTCTGCTGCTGGTCTAACAGGCGCACACGGTAAACTTTATTTTGTTACTGTTTTATTGTTTGTTATTTGCTGAAATACGTGATTTTGTTAATATTGTAAATGTGAGTGTGACGCAAAGTATTTTATTTATTGTTTTAGTTTTCACAGTGCTCCATAACAACCACGACTTTCAACAGGGAATAAAGATACGTGGACATCAGTACGGAGCGTGAAGTCCTTTTTTTGAGCAGACCAGAGTAGCTACAACTTGCAGGTACATTCTCACCAAGTACAAGTTTGCGTACTTTGAATTGACAACCGGCTAAAGACAGCACCAACACAGGAAGCACCATGATGAGTGACCAATCACGCTGAATGTAATGAGATGTAACCTGACCTGACTTGAATCCTGGGTCAAGTCTTATTCATGAGAAGCTGGATGGACCTGTGAAGACAAGGTCCAGAGTATCTGCACCTAAATGTTGGACGAACCTCCCCGATGAGTAACCTCCAGTCTGTGATCTCTATGTCATGAAATGAATGACTGAGCTGCATTGTTCACAGTCCCATCATATAAGACAAGTGTATCCTGCATCTTTGAGAGAGCTGGACCAACTGTGACAGCATCACCACATCAGACCTGAAGCCCTGTGCACTGTCTCACAACTCACCTGTAGGAACACAGGGCATACAGCTTTACCTCGGCTCAGACGAACTGCTCTGCACAAACAGGAAGGTGAGTGAACTGAGTTTAGAGGTTCACCCTTCACCACATCCCCCAATGTAAAGCTGGAAATGAGTGACTGGAAGCAAATAATAAGGAGCTGCAGAGGGAGATAGAGGTGGAGGGTGTGGGCTGTCTGGCAGGAGCAGAGGCAGAGGTCTAAAGGAAAAGCAGTGTTATTTTGGCTCCTGTTGCAAAGACCTCTGGGAAAATAGGGGCCTGCCTGACACTGCTGCGAAAGCCATAAATCACCGCAAGAGCACTCCTCCTTCTTACCGTGACCCGGAGGCGACCCGAGCCTCGCACACTCTCAAACAGTGAGCACACACTCTCTTAAACAGATTCAGGTGGAAACACACACACACACACACAGAGGACTGCACACACTCACATTTGTACTTAATGAACATTTCAGGACAGAGATATCAGCGTAGACATTAACTCAAAGCCGTTTATCCTCCTACAGGATCTGAAGTTATTATTGAAACTCAACAACACAGGTTTTCAGTGACGTCTCACACACTTCATCATCTATGAAACGTCACACGTCAAAATGAGAATACTGCTGTGATGCTGCTTGGATACATCCTGCTAATAATTCATCTGTCTCTGGTAGAGTTTCTCACTATAGTGAAGACCATGGTGCACTATAATAAGCAGGTAGATCCTACCTTAACTGCACACATCCCTGAAGGAGAATTACTCCCAGTTTACTTGGAGTAAGGACCATAGCTGTGACAGATGGAGGAGGGAAACTGTAAACAAACCATCTTATTCAGACTGGAGCTGAAGACACACTGTACAGTTGTCAGGTGGGACTGTTAGTCAAACCTCAGTGTTGATGTGTTTGTCCTTCTGTGGATCTCTGATGGATCTCTGATGGATCTCTGATGGACCTCTGATGGATCTCTGATGGATCTCTGATGGATCTGTGATGGATCTCTGATGGACCTCTGATGGATCTCTGATGGATCTCTGATGGACCTCTGATGGATCTCTGATGGATCTCTGATGGACCTCTGATGGATCTCTGATGGATCTCTGATGGACCTCTGATGGATCTCTGATGGATCTGTGATGGATCTCTGATGGACCTCTGATGGATCTCTGATAGACCTCTAATGGATCTCTGATGGACCTCTGATGGAACTCTGATGGACCTCTGATGGATCTCT
>OOFC01043384.1:0-11151 GCA_900323345.1 Pseudochromis fuscus | reverse complement strand
CTTTTTTCATCTTTTCAATCATGTACTGCTAGGGTTGGGTACCGAAATTCGGTTCCAAGTAGGAACCGAATTAAATTTAGTGAGTACCGGGTACCCATAAAAAAATTATAGTTTCGGTTCCGTTTATTGGTTCCTAGATGCGCTCATTTTACACAACGGCTGCAAACGGACTTTAGATATCTGCCAGGACCTGTCTGTTACATATCTAACATGTCACGTGACGCCGCATGGCAACAGGAAATAGATCGGCTAAAGCGTTTGGAAGTTTCCCCTTTTCCAATGTTAACTCAATCATGTTGTAACAAGAATATCTGCTGAAAAAAAACATTGTTTTCATGCACTGATAGCATACAGTCTATGACTGATAGTAACAGGGTAACAGTAGTTTGTTAACAGCAGCTAGCTTGCTAGCAGCCGGTTGTTGTGAACCAGCTACCTATGCAGTGATGTACTGACCTTTTACGTGACGCGGCCCCAACCTGGATCCTTGCCAGTGGAAAAGCAAACCGGTTCATAGGAGAAACGGGATCTGAACCAACTCACCACCAGGACTAGCACCAGCCCAGAACTAGCACCCGTTCTTGTTCGGTGGAAAAGGGGTAATGTAAAAAAACAAAAAAACAAAAAAGGATTCATTTTAGTGGAGAGAGCGGCCAACGTGGAAAATGCAACACGTCTGGGAAATTAATATGTTAAATATAGATTTGGCTTCCTGTTTTTTTTGTTTTTGGAATAGAAACAAGGAATCGTTAGGAACCGGAATCGATAAGCAGAACCCAAATGAGAATCGGATTCATAAAAATCCTAACGATACCCATCCCTAGTTGAACTGAAACTCAGCAAAAGTCTGATCTATGGCAACAATTCATCACGCCAAGGATTTAAAGGACCAAGGACCAATACCACATACCACAGGACACCTTCAGAGGGCTGCTACGGTCCAGGCCCGGGTCACGATTGAAGCAGTTATGGCAACAAATTAAAAACCAACAGCTTGTGAGACACAGTGATCAGAAGGTTTTAGCTCCTCAGTGTGTATATGGAGGGTCACCCAGCTCATGAAAATGGTAAGACAAACTGTTCATGATCACTCACAGGGTTCCAGTTCACAAGCGTGAGCGTTGGATAACATGCAGGAAGTCCCACACCAGCGCCCAGTGGAGCAGTCATAACAAAGGTCATAAACCAGATCCTGGGAACCTCCTGCACTGCTCCTGACTCCCTCACTTATTTAAAGTTACAGTAGAAGCTTCATTTAGTTTCACACTTCCATTAAATTTTACCTACATAAAGGGACTAAGTGTCACCAGGAGTATAGAGCAGTAGTACTGATAGAGACTTACAGCCATAAATCCTTCTGTATTCCCCTGCTGCTGCTGATGGTTTTGTGTTTTACACTGTGTTCCACAACATTTCCACATTTTATTTTTTTATTATGCTTGCTGCTACTAACAAAGCTGTTGTTCAAGGTTAAATCTGCAAACAGTGACTTCTTTTCACTGCTGCCTCTGGGCAACATTTAATAGGTCTGTAATACACACTTCTTGAGGAAGTTCCTTTTTGGCACGGTATCTCTGTCTTAATATGAGAAACATATTAAATCAGTGAATTTCAGGGGCAGGCTCCAAAGTACTGTATTGATTTCAGCACCTCGGTGGATACGGTGCAGACATGTTATCATCGATTGTGATGTGCAGTGACTGTAGAGAATGAATGGGAAAGTTCTGGAGGATAGAGGACTTCTCAGTGCTCTGGTGTAAAGCTGTTGTAATAACCCCGTCACAATCACATACAAATTCTCTTGCTGTATTTTGAATGGTATCCACCATTATTAATCTGGTTTGACAAATTATTTGGAGATTCTTGAAGATGTTTCTCATCCAAGAGGCGTCTTCAGTTCTGACTGACTAGTGGGGAGCTGCAGGTTTAAAAACCTGGATCATTGGACTGTTAATGAATCCAATGCAGCCATATTTTCCTTTGTGCAGCTGTATCAATCTGTTGAGTCAGTCTATTGGTTTTATTGTGTTTACTCCATGTATTTTTACATTTCTTCTTCTTTATACTCTTGTTATTTATATATCTCCTATTTATGTTGCTTTTTTGATCAATACTATTGTTTCTCATTGATGCTTATTATATTTTGCAATCTACTTTCCTGCTGTGACACTGTAAATGGAGCCATTGTGGAAGCAATGAATGAGCATCTTACTTCTTTACCTTTTCTGTCGTCTATAGGGATACATTGTTACATTGCTGTGTCCAATTGTGTCCAATAAAGAAAAGCCTTGTTTTTTCATTTTTAAAAACAAAGGGGATGGGAGATGAACCTATGGTGGATCAGATATGAAGGAGTGATTGGTGATTTCCAGCCTTGCTGTGAAAAGTGAAGCAGTTTTAACAGAGGAAGGTGACACTTCTAACAAGTGGTTTCTCAGCTCGAGGCTGTAGCTCCAAGTCAAGAGTCTGTTCTTTTAAAAAGATCTACTTTGTTGGTTGTTTCTATATTCATGTAAAAAGAAAAAAGAAAAACGCAGAATCAAAGGATAAAACCTGAGCCAATGTGAGCTGATCTGAATGAACAAAGGAACTTCAAAAGCATGTGGATGTAGATTTAAAAGCTCTGGGTCAATAATATTAATAACTCGACAAGCTGCGTTTGATTCCCTTTGTACCTTTTGTGTCACTTGCATGGATGTATATAAAAGACTGACACAGTCAAAGTCATCCATTGATACTTGGACGAGTGTTTTGAAGCCTTGATTTTTATTTTTTTTTACAGCCATGACTTGCCATATTTGGATAAGAGGTTTTTATAAGAAGTTGGGGAGGAGCACCCGCATCTTTAATAAGACATGAATGTAAGAAATAAGAACCCATCTGCTGTTTAAATGTTCTGGTAAGTCCCACAATGCCACAGTTACAGTGACATCTGCTAAAATTCCTGCTGCAGTCATGTGACAAAGTGTGAATTTCTGTAACCTCTGTAACATTGTGTGTTATATCACTGATCTTCAAGATGTGTTCATTGTGATGTGTTTGATCTGTTTCATATCCCTCATCACGTTCCTTTAAGGAGAAATGGGTTATTATGGCTAAAGACCTCGCACAGTGTAAACAGGTGATTTATCTGAAAAGTCTCTATAACAGTTGCCATGAATTTGAGGAACATCATTTTTTTGCGGGTTTCATTTTTCAGCCTGGGAGATTGGTCATTGCTCATAAAGATTTGCGACTGGTTAGCAGAAATGAAGCTTTATACATCTGAGGATTCATGAAGATAAAACAGACCGTACCACTTTCTAATAAATTACTTGTAACAAATCAAATAGCTCATCTACATACATACTTTGAAAATCCGTTTCAGATCAGTTAAGGTATCGATAAGAACCAGATGAGAAGTTTTTAAACACCTAAGTGTTGCCTGCAGACTCCACCCACTGAACTTTAGTACAGCTGATGAGCTTAAATTGTCCTGTACACATAAAAACTCATGAGACCCTCAGCTTTGAGTTGCTGTGATGATGCTCTACTTCATAAGCTCAGAATGAAGAGCATTTATCCCCACATCCTGTCCTTGTTTAGGTACGATTCAGATGTCATGGAAGTGTAACTCAAGCTTCACTATGCAAAATTCAGCCCAGATGTGAGACGACAGACTTAGAGAACTGGGTCACCCACTTCTACAACTCCAATGAAAAGTGAAAGTGCATCAGATCTCTCCAAAGCATATCTCACAGCTCATATATGTGTCAGCTGTGTGTAGCAGATGGTGGAGGAGATACTCCCATCTTCTGGAAACACAATGGCTCCACACTAAAAAAAAAGTTTCTTCTAATGAAAAGTCAACTCAAAGAAATAGAAAAATACACACTCTGCAAAAATAACTGTAACTACTAATACTGTATGATAGTGAGTACAAATCCACACTGAAGGATCAGACAAGCTGTCGTTCTTGGATTCATCTACTATACTACTTTACTACCTCCACAGCATTTTACTGCGATGCCTGTGGGCCTATGATCAGTGTGTTGTTACCATTTTATGCCACTGGCAACAAGGTCAGAGTGTGAATCCACATCCACACAGAAATGTACCATCTTCACTTTCTCACACTCTGCAGCTTTAGCATTGAAGTGAAACATGGTGTGTGTCTGTGTGTGTAGTTAAGGTCAAATATACCCCATTTACAAATAGAGTAATTGTCTAAATTTGTCATTTCTTTCCGTTTTATTCTCCACTTTCACTGTGAACTTGACCCAATTGACTCTGTGATATAAACATGAAAGGATGTTAATGTACCACATTCATGTAAAGTGATGATGACACCAACAGGAGTTTCAGACTGAAAGATTTTCAAACCAGAACAGTGACAACAAAACCAACAAAGTCTGAGGCTGTGAGGTCCCTGATATGGTCTGTCACAGCATCGATGCAGAATCTTTAATGTCCACGATCCAATCCAAAGATTTCTACACCTCTGATAATAACTCTACAATAATTCAATAGTAACGTTTCTCTTTGTGCTGATTTGCTGCTGTGGCTCATACAACATCCATTATGTGGACATTCAGGTTGAAGGACATAGTGAAATATGGGATTAAAAAAAGATTTGAGGATACCAGAGAGTTGAAGCCAGAAAAGTTAAAATTGAAAAGAACTGCAATGTCATGTTAAAAAAAAAAAAAAAAAGACAACTTCCCAATCAAGCCTTTTCAGACGTGTACCTCACAGACGTCATTTGTTACAGAGTAGCCTCTTCAGAGACCAATTTTAAACAAAGACTCTGCAGATGATGTTTACTGCATTAAAAAAAGCTGAGTGAAGAGGTTCAGGAAGAGAACAATGTCAGGCAGGATGTGGTACAAAATAAAACTTTTAAACTTTGTTAATGTCAAGAACATAATTTATTATTTAACATCAATATTCAAGAAAATGACATCAAAACTGAAAGACAGCAGCGGTACTCGACTAATAAGTAGGGGAAGTCCCTTGTGTCTATGTGTGTGTCTATGTGTGTGTGTGTGTGTGTGTGTGTGTGTGTCCCCTGAGGCCAGCAGACAGGTAGCTGTGCAGTAGTGAACCGTTGTGACAAAGTCATTGCTCATTCAGTGCTGTTGGAGTCGTGTGCCCATTCCCCTGCCAGGGATGATGTCTTTGTTAAAGGGCAGGTTTCATTAATATTGGAACAAAGTCATTGCTGGCAAAGATTAAAAACCCAAGGAAAGGATAAATAAAGCTTTGTTGAATAATGCAGCAAATGAATAATTCAGCTGTGGGAAGGGGGGTTTGGGGGGTGTGAAACATGAGGCTATCGAATGTGGAAATTATGAATATCTTTGTCTGTTGTTTTTTTTGTCTCATTTCAGGCAGCAGTTAGTTTCCCTGCATGGTGTCTGTGTGTGATATGACAACACTCTGGAACCTGTTTCATTGTATAACTCACACATGGACTAGAGGCTGAGGATTTTGAAGGCAGGCCTCAAAACGGTTCGAGAGGGATTGTCTAATTAACTTAAAGGCTTCGGCGGTGGGGGAATCGAGGAGAGATCACAGAAAAGTTCTTCCAGTATTTATTTACACACTGAGTGAAATGTGTAAGAGTGTAGAGGTGAAGTTGTTTACAAAGCTCAGTGTGTAACCAGACCCGGGCTTTTCACTGTCACGTGTGATTTATCGAGGAAAAGTAAGTGTGTGTTGAGTAGGTTGTGTTGTGCATGTCACACGACTGACTTTGAAATATAGGTTACATCTAACACAACTCAGTAACAGCAAAAGCAGGGCTAATGAGGCAGTTGCCATGGAAACTGTGTTTGCCTCAGCAGTATTACTTTACTTTATGTTGTGGTCATTGAGAATGATGGCTTCTGATTGATTCTGGATTCTGACTGGTTAGCTTATGCTAAATTTGAACCAGTTCAAACACCACAGATCAAAGGCACAAAAGAAGTAACAACAGAGAAAAAAAAAATAACTCAATATGTATGTAAACAAGAATAAGTGTATGATTGTATGTGTGTGCAGAGTGAAACTGTTCACACCTAATGCAAGTGAATTTTGGAGATTTCATTGTACACAAATATTTACTGTCAATATCCAATAGGAGTACTGCTTCTGGAAACCATGACGACCGCCACTTCCACCATCAACAATGAACAAGATCACAAACATGGCAGATTTTTACCTGTTTCCTGTGGAAGTCCCAGAAAACGATGCTGTGTTGGTTTTATCCTGGTACAGAGACGATGCTCTGGACGGCCACAGATGGCGACAATAAGATTGTCCTCAAGTTCTGATGACGACGTTTTCATCTTGCACAGACACAAATTCGAACAGACTGGAGGTGGACTGGTGTTCCCTGCAAGGCGGGAAAAAACATCAAAATAACACTGACACTGAAACACTAAGCTCAGCACGAAGCACTGAGTGAGCCAGAACCAAGTCTCTGCAGCGGGCGGGTCTGACGATGAGTACCTGAAGACCTGGAGCTGTAGTACTGCAGACAGGTGAGTAACTGTCGGGTCAACCAGTGAAGCCACACCCCATGAACTGGACTCCCAGGCCTGTTATAATAGACACACCAACCGAATCTCTAAAGTGTAGTCAATGCTCAAGTGCAAAAAAGTGGAATACCACCGATGGCAGTTTTTTAAACCAACACTTTTAACCATCGACAGAGATGACAACTCTGTCACTCTGTCAGGGTTCAAAGTCGGGTGACGTAGATGTTACATCAAGGATTTATGAAAAGTACGGATGTATAACAACAACCCCTCTTACCTGAAATGCTTATAGTAAAGATGATGAGTAAAGTCAGCCATGAATAAAAGTCATAACAAACAACAATATGTGAATAAATCTCAGTTTGAAAAATAAGTAAATTTTCCTTTTAAGAACCAACAATAACTTCATTTGTATAGATTTGATATTAGATCTACAGTCTAAATGTAAAGCTGTGATTCAACACCAGGATTAATTTCTCCTGTTCAAATGCAAACCTCAGCTGTTGAGCTCAGTGTCTGTGACAGAGTTTTATTATTCATGTGGTACAGTACATGATGTCCTCCTGGAGAGAACGGATCCTGGAGACTTCTACTGAGGCCCTGCACAGTGTGCCACCCATGGAGGGAGGGTCCCTCTGCAGTAAACCAGCTGCTTCCTGATTGACTGAATAAAATGCAAAGCACACAAAGATGCACGTACGCCAAGTGCCAAGTAATGAAAAGCTGACAAACCTGAGTGCACCAGATCACAGAGGAAGGTAAAGAGGTGGAAGAAGTGGGGCACGTCATGTTTACTATAAGAGCTTCTCAACATGGACGATGAAAGAGGAGAGTGAAGAATGGAAATGAGGACGTATGCATAGCAAGAAGGAACGAATCAGCTACTTAAACATCAGCCTCCGGAGAATTATGTGTGCTGTTGTTGTTGACAGGCATTGCTTTAACTGAATATCCATCCCCATTCTCAGAGGAGGATCACCATCCATCAAGCAGACAAATGTGAGACGCCCTCTCTACTGCGAGACATCCGTGACAACATGACACAGGACTCTTTAGAAACAGCAGCACCACAAACATTCGGGGATCTGTATGTACATCGGCATGCACAATCACGCTCGCAAACCTCTCAAGCTGTCTCAGATGCACACATTCGTGCACACACGTCTAGAAGGCTGCAGTGGTCAGGCCCTCACAGCTTGCATCAAAGCCTGAGCCCAAAGCCCCCTGAAAGCACGCCCAGGGCTACACTGGCTGCAGAAATCCCTCCTCAGCCCACGCAGAAGGAAAAAAACAAAATCTGATCCTGCATGGCCGGAGGAGAGCTGGGCTGGACGGAGATAACTCTCCAATGATGTGTCATATAATGTGTATCGATTGTCATATATGAGGATTAAGTATATCAGAACCTTGTTATTGGAAATTGGATGCCATGCTTGTGCATAATAGCAGACTGAATGATGAATTACAAACATATGAGAAATGCATCATTAATAAATAAATGAAGTCCAACTATAAGAAAGGAATATGGGCTACATACATGGGTAAAATTACACTAATAATGACTAACAAATATTTGATCCCCTGGTTGTAAATGTTGCATTATGGCACAATGATTTTTTCTATTTTATTTTCAAGTTAAAATAGTTTTCTAATTATTATAATTTTTTTCTAAACTGCTGTGAATTTCAATCAAAAGTGACTTTTTTTTCTTTTTTTAGAGGATGGCTCCAGGAAACTGCTACCAACTGACTTCAGTTCAAAAATGGTCATTTTCAATCCAGAAATATTCAGTCAACACATTTTTTTTCTGTTTTCAAGTCTTCCTGACGTCATTAGCTGAAGTCAACTCTTCTTCTCCTCTGGTGACGCATCTGAAAATCACAACTGTCTAGTGTCCACAGTCAAAGTGTCCAAGTTGCCGTCTTTTCTTCCCACAGTGATTCAGGTGTGTTAGGCTAGTATTTCTATTTTTGTTGCACTTTTTACAATTATTGGTGATTACAGTAAATTATCATTAAGCTCAACATGTTAATATCTAATTACACTCCATGGAGGTGCCAGTTTTTGTCTAAAGTGTTTCTTTTAGATCTGAGTGAATGATCTCAGGTGTCTGCAGCCGTGAGGAGATCCAGCTCAGCTACCTGTGAGCGGGTGAAGGGGAGGCCGAGGATGATTTTTAATTAGCCAGGAGAGAAGCGACTGCTGAGGCTGGCGGAAAAACAACACAAACTCTTTTCTCTCGCAGGCGCCCCCGAGAGGGCACAACGAACGGTAAACACAAACACAAAGGAGGGTGAGGTGAAGATCTGGAGACTCCCCACACCGGAGGAAGCCACCGAGCGGCCCAGGTTCAGCACAAAACATCAGAGAATATACTGTTGTTCTCATAAATAATCAATCCATTATTGTAGGAGGAAACATGGGTGGTTTTTAATCTTGTCTAGAAAACCCACTTTGTCTCGGCAGGTAAAGCTGTTGTGAGGCACGTCGTGTCTCCAACCCCTGTTGTTTTTCAAATGCCTTTTCTGAAGTGAAGGCGGTTAGACGCTTGCTCGTCATCTCGGCTTGCAAAGCAGTCCACGCTCTCACTCAATGTGGAACTGTTTTTCTTTATCGTGAGGCAATGAATATCAATGCAGAAGGCAGCGAGGACCTAAATGATGAAGGCGGTGGTGGTGCCACGTCAGTTCAGGACAAAACTCATTAAATCACTCGGCCGCTGATTTTGGAGGCAGTAAGCATCAACATTTAGTGACCCTCTGTATACACTGAGCGGGATTATGTTTACTGACTTCTGCTAACAGTTGATCTTCAGCAAACATGATGTGCTTCACCCTGACTCATCTGCAGAGCTGTACTCTGGTTCAGACTGCACAGTATTTGTGTCTGATTAGATGGAAAACTGCATCAGATTAAACAAACATGAAGTCATGAATTCTTGCTGCAACTTGTCCAACTACACGATCATAGCCCCTCGCAATGTCTCCTTTCACGACCTGGGTAACGTCAGACAGTGTATTGGCTGTCTTGTGTTTCTCAAAAAGCAAAATGACTGTGTCCCCATCTGTAAGTACTACCAAAACTATGGAAGTGTGGAGGTAAACACAACTCTCCAGGTCTTTTTGTCGGGTTGCATCTGAGTTGTAGCATCGATACTTGCCTCCTATAACACAAAAAAACTAGAAAAGCACTCGGAGAGCGCAGACCTCCACCAAGCACTGTTAAGGCCAATTGATACTTTCCGCGTCCGCATATCCGCGTTGGTGCACGAGGGTCCGCGTCACGTAAATCTTGTCATCGAAGACGTCAGCAAGCGCTTGAGCGGACAGGCGTGGAGGCGTCCGTGTGCAGCACCAAAAATGTGACCACGTCCCCTGGGCGCGGAGGGCGAGCAACTGCACATGTGTAAAAATCAATACAAGCAACTGCACTGCGCTTGCACCAGCATATCAAGAATGACGCCTGAACAGGCTCTGAGAAACCAAACAACATCTCCTGCACACTGAAAGAAACTTGCGTACTACTTCAGCAGAGTGCAGCACTGGGAATGAGGAGCACACTGTAGATATTCAGAAATAAGTTGTATCTCTCACCAGTTATTTTTTTTATCATATTATATTCATATAAACATCTAAACACAATAAGCAATTAATGTACCAGTGTTTTGATATTCAGTTGTGATCATGTGCACAACAAAAGCATGAAAATGAGTAAACTGAGTAACATCATCTATTTGCTTCATGACTATTTATGACTATAGACATTAGTAATATTTCAAGGTCTGTGATTTGACTTCACTTGGTTTTAACTATGGATTTAATGTTTAAAATGACTGATAGCTGATTGATCCAAACAGACCCTGATAAATGGATGTCGGCTTTTGTTCTATACATGCTGTTACTGATGATCATTGTGACTCTAAACTCCTTCTTGTCTGCTCTCTTCTCAGGAATCAGCAGCACATTTCATCAGGCACCATTAAGGACCAGCAGGAGCTTCAGATCTCAGTGGGACACCTAATCTCATCCCCCTCCTCAGACTCCAAGGTGCAGGATCTGCCGGGCTGTGGCACCTTCGAAGCAGTGACCCAACGCAGGAAGCTCACATTCATTCAAATTTCCTCACGTTGAACCTCTCTAACATCCAGCAGCAGAAAGATCCAGAACCAGCACCAACTCTGTTTCTGCAACACAAAGCTGGGACAGACATGATACTGTAGGGTCTGATGAAGAGTGGACTTTATCATTGAACTACAGGTGTTCCAGTTTTCACATCCATCCAAATCATCATCCTCAATGATCACTGTCACTGTAGTCCACATGTTGGTGGATCTCACAACAATCACTTCTTTATGGTCCTTTTTCTTGCTTCCCTCTGCTGCCTCCTTTCAGCTGACCACAGCTCTGGACTTTCTGAAGCCTGTGGGGAGGGTTCAGGCAGATCTGAAGCCAGAGAACATCACGATGGTGGATCAGGTGCGCTAAGGGTCAATGTCACTGACCCCAGTGAGGATTACCCTGACCAATCAGACCCTCCTACATTCTGTTCAAATGCAGAAGGGTCTGACACCAGAGACACAGGCAGTCCCTTTATGAGCAAACTTTGGGACGGACCAATTACATGCCCCTGTTGTTGACCCGTCATACTG
>OOFC01043382.1:0-16852 GCA_900323345.1 Pseudochromis fuscus | reverse complement strand
GGGGCAACAGGGTGGTGTTACAGGTTTTTGCTGCGTTGCAACTTTATTAATGAGTCAAATGAGCGTGACCTTTCAGCTACATTTGGTGAATTACTGACACAGCTCAAACATCTCTCCTGCTGATTATTTCACCTACTGCACGCTTCAATTTTTTGCTCTTCTAAAGTCTGACTTTTCCCCTACTAACATTTTAAGACTTTCCTCTACACATCCCATTTTAGACTGATGTGACTAAATGAAAAACACACACACACATGCACACACACCAGACTTATAGAATTGGTTAGGTGGGGCTGAATTTGGCAGGCAGTGAGGGACTTTCCACAACCTTCCTTCACACTGCAGGACATTTTAAACGATGGGGTGGCTGCTTTATATAACACTACTGCCATGTTGAAGTCGACACCTGAACACCTCTTGTTTCAATTTTCGTCAGCTATTGGTTACCCAACAAACACGATGATCAGGAATATTACACTCCACTTCTACAACTGTGGTTATTGATATATTTTAGCTGTTACTGTCAATTTCCAAACAGACCTTTGAGCACATAACCAATTTAAGGCCACCTGCAAAGGTTGAAGGATATAAATAAAGTGATAATGCTTACCTGTGAGCAGCAGTTTTGTTCTGGTCTCGCTTCTTCTGCTTCCTCTCTCCAGTGCTGCTGCTGCTGCTATCCAGAGAAGCAGCGCCCATCACCAGAGCCGGTTTGACGGAGCAGTGCTCATCCTTTAGCCTCTGGGTGGGGCGGTGGATGGGGGCGCCCAACAGTGGCCCCTCGCCCTCTCCTCTGGACAGACATTCATAGCTTTGGTCTGCAAGGCATTCTGGATAGAGGTAGTGGCCATGTTGAGGCTCTACAGCCTGTGCTTGTGACGGCTGATCTAGGTCACCTATAAAGCTGTGGTAAGGCTCTGTGCTGGCCATGGTCTGGTGGAAGTAGCCGTCACTAGCCACCATTGTCTCTTGGGGGATACTTCCAGAAAGTCCTCCATCTTTGCTGCAATGCAAGACCTCGAGCCCTGCGCTGTCGTAACTTACATTGACTTTCACGTTGTGCATCAACTGTCCCTCTCGTTTGTGGTGGCTGTCATAAGAGCCACTCAGACAAAAACCTCGAGCAATCTCTTCACTGCAAAACATTCCTTCTGAGAAACAATAACTCTCCTCTTCCTTCAATGATAAAGCACATTCTCTCACCTTCTTGACGCTGCTGAGGCTGTTCTTGCTCACTGTCTTCAGTGTGGAGTAGTGGTTCACAGACAGCTCTGTGCTTCCTGAGTAACATCCCCTGGAGCCCCACGAATCAAGTCCAACTTCGTCCCCGACTTTCACAGCCTCGCTGATGATTCTTCGCCCATTGTTGTGGTGGTAGCGGTGGTGGTAGTTGTAGGGAGCGGGTCGAGCAATTTTGGTTCTGCTGATGGGACCGCCACAGAAGCTGGCAAGGTCCAGTTCCCCTGTTGCCAAGGTAACAACCACAGGGCTGGTTTCGGATTGGCTGGTCCCATACGAGCCATAGGGTAACTGATAATAAGACTGGGAGCCCATGGCTTGGGCACCCTTGTCACATTTTGAAGATTTCTCCAACTTGTTTGTCGTGGATGTGGACTCAGAACGGAAGTAGTCCTCCAGCTGAGCCAGCTCCTCTTGCAGTAGAGAGGTCATGACCTCCAGATCCGAGGGCACCTTGACATCATGTTCTAATGGCGAGGGTGGAAGAGAGGAGCTTGGAGAAGACTCGGTCGTCGACACAAATGAAGACAAATCAACTTTTTCCGTCATCCAATCAGAGTGACCATCACCTATAAGATTAAAATTAATAATCATAATAATGTATCATATAAACAGTAAAGCAATCCATTTTTTTCTTTCAGATATTGGTAAAATAACTTAAAATAAAAATAGGAAATTCTGAAAAAAAAATCTTAAATAAGGTAAGCTTCAGACCATGAATTAAAAAAAAGAAGCTTAAATTAAAATCAAACAATACATCCGAAAAAATCCAAGTGAACAACTAACCGATCATCTGAAAATGATTGAACAGCATCGTCTGCATTCGATAAATATCCACTTAGCTGTACTCACTGTACGACATTAGCCCCGTGCTGCACTGCGGCTCCGACCTCGGGATGTGGAAAAATAAAAAAGCGTCTTGGCAAAACTCACCAATTAAGTGCTGCCTCTCCACTGGCTCCGCCTCCGTCCTGGGCTGTGATTGGCTGTGGCTAGCCTGTCGGAGAAGGGGAGCGCCGAGCTCGCCTGTGGAAATGGGAGGAATTTTCCTGCGAAGGATCGATGCCGCCATTGTGTCGTCTGCTTCGATCAAATTGTTCAAAAGCACAATCTGTGCACTGGGTGGATGCAAGAGTTGAGGAAACACCTGAAGACCTGCAGGAAATTTAAAAAAAAAAAAAAAAAAAAACGCAGAAAGGTCAAAATTTTTAAATTTGCCTTTAAATCTCCATATTCCACCTCTAAAGCAGTTAATAACTCCCTAAAACTTTTAAAAGATTAATATTATTAAGCTTTAAAAAGAAAAATACAAATACATTTTTTTTCAAAAAGGTTGAGTTCAAAATAACTATCCCAATTAACTCACTTCACCTGTCACTTCATACTGTGAAGCCAGTATTGATTTGTCACAATTATAAAATAAGAACTTTTAAACTTTCCCTTGACAATAAACTAGTAAAGACAAACAAAATCTGATCTGTAAGCTTAAAAAGAAAATACTTTACAATAATTTTAATATTATAACCTTACAAACAGCTCAAGATATTTCACAGAATGCAAGTAGAAGAAAACATGTATTGCAATTTAAAGTGAGACAGAAGCAAAATAAATTCACTGTGATTACATTTTAACATTTGAGTTTGATGTGGTTACTTTAAATAGCAGTAATTGGTACATTTGTTCTGTAACTACTGCAAGATTAACAACTGAAATCACTGTAAAATGTAACGTTATTTTAAAAGTGTCTAAACCTGTTTGTTTGTTCAAATATGTTCTTCTGTGAACTTTCCTACGCTCCTCCACAGCTGCAAAGCACTTGTACTCACCCCATAGTTTCTGAATAGTCTTGTAAAAGTGCGTTGCTGAAGCAAAGCACACGAAGCTTTATGTTGAAGAGGAAGACGGTCGCCGTTTAAAAAGCCATATTTTCCTCCTTTTGGAGAATCAGGGGACTCTTCATGAAGTGCTATTTCGACGGACAGACTTCCAGAGACAAAGTTTTTAAATCCGCTACTTCTGCAACTCCTAATGCCCGGACCTGATCACAACAGACGAAATTAATCCGCAGTTTACAGAGTTCAGCCGGCCGTTACGTCATGAGGCTGGGGACTTTCCCATTATCAGGAGAGCAGCACGCACCCTCACACCCCCTGTGTAACTCATTTATTCAGCAAAGTTTACATTTATTTTTTAATTTAATTCACAACTCAGTCAGAGAAGATATACACTTTTGTTTTTTGTGTAGCAGTCCTTTAAATTCTATTGAAAGCACTTAAATTTCTGTAAAATCTAAAAACTAAAAAAAAGAAAGTAAATTGATGTTATTGCGTATTGCTTACCACCCTGCTGGAAATAAATCCGCCACAGACAAACACGAACTTAAATTCTGACACAACAATCTGTACAGTCCTGGAACTCCCTGTTAACTCATTCACTCATACTGAAAATAATAAAACTACACTTTAAATATAGCTTTTAATATGAGCCAAAACACGCTTCTAAGTAAGCAAAGTCAGCGCGGAGAAAATTAAACATATGTTCACCAAAGATGGTACAGTAAGGTACTAGTTTTCGGTGCACCGCAGCGGAAGGACATGGCGTTGCAGTTCGAAGGTGTAACTTTAGTTGCAGCCCTGTTGCATCAGATCCGCAGGGGATTCGCTGTAACAATGTGGCCGCTCCATTGGTTTATCAGGGGGAACTTTTCTGTTTCTATTGGCCAGCTATCATTCTCACACTGATTGCTAATCATTACGCATTAGCACCAACTCGGGAAAAAACTCTGACCTTCAGTTGGGATCACAATGAGACAAACAGCCCCTTTTTTAGAAACCACAAACAAATGAGATTTATTTATTTTCTGTTTTAACATAATTCTCATCGGTTTGTTCAAGTTTGTGTAGCCTCCTTTGTAAATGTATTTAGCAATCTATGAGATAAGATATTACTTTATTCATCTCACATCAGGGAAATTCTTTTAACTCAGTACAGAATAAAACAAAATAAATACAGTTACTTTAACAAACTTTTTTATTCAGAGAAATTTACTTTTTAACAATCTAACACTCTAACTATAATGTTGGTCATTAATACATTGTATATAGTGAACACTATTCTGAAAGATTTGCATACTGAGCTTTTATCAGTACGTTGAGTTCACTGCAAGGTTCACACTGAATAGAAAACTCAGGTGTATGGATGTTTTTGTTTGTTTTTTACAGATTTTAAAGATTTAATCAGATTGCATGAAAAATTAGTCTCATTTTAATGTAAGTTGTGTACATTTTCCACTATATTTTGATCAATACTAAGTATGTGGAAGCACATTTTTGCATTTATCATATATTTTCTGAGCATGAGTGTTTTTGGGAGAGTGAAAATAAGACTGCACACACATAATGAAAACAGTCTACACGACAAGGACCTCACACACATCTTTTTGTTAAAGTTTTAAGTTATTCAGTTTTCAGAGATTACAAATAAAAAATACAATGTTTACACCTTAGTTGAAATATTTTTTTGGCCTCAACAAGTCAGTTTGTGAACATGCTTAAGACTGTCAAATAACAGGTTCGCATTTGGAACAAGACACCCTTGTTTTGTTTTGTTAACCAAATTTAAAGCTCAAAAACAAAGCTGAGGTTTAGATTTCTATTCGTTGCTTTTCATCCATTAGCAAAGCAGTGTCTAGACTGTCAGAGGTGTTAGACACTGGGTCTGAGAGATGCGAAAACCACAGTCCTGTACGTCACGCAGGAATTTTTGGACATATTTTCATCTCTCAGTAGCACCTGTCTGCGTATTCACAGCAGATTCTACATGTTGACCAGAATGCAGCAAACAATGTGGGCGATGGTACCGTCAAGCAGCATCTACAGAGGGTGTGAGAGACAGAATGGTCAGCAGAGTTAAGAGAGATGCAGGCCGACAGCTATTCAAAATTCAGTACATTTTTATTGGATCTGGCAATATTTTCACATGAGATTTCCCATCATGTCCACCCTGCCAGTGTTCTTTTTTTTTAAGTTAGCAGGGAATGAATGTGGAATCTTATAATGATAATCATATTACCAACAGTGCAACCCTTTAATGTCTAGCATTACATTAAATCTAAAATTATTTAATACACTCAATACCATAAAAACCTACTGGATATTATAGTTGGAGGCTCACATCAGAAGCTATCTCTTTCTACTGACGCCCATAAGTGGAGATTGTAACAAAACAAAACAAAAAAAATCTGTGTGTAAATAAAAAGAAGAAAACACTTAAATTATCTCAATAGTGCTACACAACGATGACATTTTTAAGTGTTATTTGCCATTTATTAATTGTATCCACACAATTGCAATAGAATTGCAGTTAGATAATTAAAGTACTTAATGTTATGTGTTGCAATGTCTTTCTTTCTCTTTCTCTCGTGTGTGAGAGAGAGAGAGAAAGAAAGAAAGACATTGAACACACACACACACACACACACACACACACACACAAAAACAATAAGCTTCCACCTGCCACTTCACACAGTGATGCCTTCATGAATCTCATCACTGTCACAATAACATCATTATTATTTAACAGGCCACTCATAACAGGATCTTTATTTAATCATGAGGTTTAATGAACATAAAGATGAAAAACAATAAATCTATTACATATGTAATGACTGAAAGTACAGTCAAATGCAATAAATAAGTATGCGCTACATTTGTTTTGATAAGTCAAATAGTCTCGTGTTGACAGCAAATTAAACTACATGAAACGTGTGATATTCTCTGAAATGTATTGACCATGTTTGAAAACAGTCATTATGAATCTGATATATATGATATTCTCTCAGTCTGTTTATGTTCCCTGCTCCTGACCTGTATGACAGGTAGGATGTGGTGGAGGTTGGACAGGCAGGCTGACACCCAGCGTGTCCCGTTGCCCCTCATTAGTAAAACCAGGATGTCTCCCAGCGTGGCTCCCCGGCTGGAGCTCCTCTGCCTATCCTCTCCCTCCATGGCAAACCAAAAGCTGATTGAAGCAGCCAGGTCTTCCTGTTGCTATAGTAATAGGCAACATTGGTTCACCCTTTTCTCAAAAACATGTTTTTTGGCACCCCTGTAACCGTGGCTTCTTTTTTTTTTTTTTTTACGGCCTTCCCCTCAGAGCTTTTGCAAACCCCCCATTGTTTACAATTTTACTATTTTTTGCAGACAGTGCAATATTTTATTATGCATGATGCGCCTCTTTAGTCAAGCATGAATGCATGAATTTGTAATCATTGAGGGTCGCGGAGATCAGGAAAAGTTGTGCTGGTGTGTGCAATGCCCCTGCAAGGACTTTACATTTCATCTGTTCTATGACTTCAAACAAACTTATTAATATCTGTTATTAAAATCACAAAAAGCTGAGTTGTTTGGTTTTTTTTTCTTTAAAATTACTCATTTAAAATACAAATTTTGCTATTTTATTTTTGACTCTACTTTGAAAAATAAATTCACATTTGAAGGAAAAAAATGAAGATATTTAGTATCTGAAAACAGTCTTAATGACCATAAAACAAAAATAACATACACTAACCTCCCACACTGCACACTGTATATATTGTATGTATTTAGTCCACACTATTTCAGTGCGGTGTGCAATAGGAATCTACAATGAATTCCTTAACTTGCAGGCTTTTTCTGTATTGCGGCAAAACGATTGCCTGCTCTTTGTGCAGTATTGCCCTCCATCTGTCCGTTTGTACTGTACACCCATACAGGAGCCCTTCTCCAGCAGTGCATCGTGGGATGGGAAGAGCCTCCTTCAAAGACACGGGCGGCCATGCACTCCTCTACTATGGCACATTGGTATCAGTTACACCATAATTTCATCACCAGCAGCTCCCTGTGAATCCTGCTTACATTAACTTTTTACAGGGATTGGCAACACAGAGAGTCAGGGATGCATGGCAGCGCCAGCACTTGAACCCGTTTAGATTGTTTTTCTGGGGGTTTTTTGTGGGTTTTTTTGCCTCCTATTCAATGGTTGGTATTGTTATTTGTTGATGAAATGTCATATTTGTATGAACAAATGTGTATGAATTGTGAAGAATCCCTTGCAGTTACAGTGGGATTACAATGAGAGAAAAGGCAAGAGGGGATTAAAAAAACAAGAGGATGGGGAGACTTCAAAGTGGCAAAGTGTGCAGGGCTGTGTTTGAATGATGGCTGGCGTATTGTTTTGATAAGTGTTCCCTGAGGAGAACATGCAAGGCAGCGTGTCACTTTCTCCTCTCATCTCTGCGATAGGGAGCCGGGCACTGAGGGGGAACGTAAAAAAAAAAAAAAGAAAACTGCCATAATTACAGTGTTCATACAGCAGGGCTGCAGAGCGACTGGCTCGTGCTCACACAGCAGTCTCAAACACACAAAGTGCATGACAGAAAATTAATTAATTAGCTTTAAACATGAACCTAAATTACCATGTTAGATGATGTTAATACTGGTGTGCAGGGGCGAGAAAGAATATCAAATGTTAGACAATTTAATCCAATCCTCCTGACACACACGTCTGCTTTCATCACCACTCATTGTGATAATATCAGCTAGACAAAACAATGTTGAATACACTGTAAATTTCCATATTTGTTTTCTATGAGTTTGAAGCTTTAATTATTTTTACACTGCTTCTACTTATAAATGCAAATTACAACATGAGCATGAATAAACATGAATGAATTAACCCATTAGTTTGGCCATGAACGTGTTTTAGATGATGAAACAAAGATCACTGAAGGTCTTGTTATGAATTCTGTTTAATTATTACATGTACTTATTTCACAGATTTGTTAAGTTTAAAGATTGGGAGTACTATTTAAATGGAAATAGACAAAATTTGGTTTTATTTCTAGGAATGTCACATTTCTTTAAACTTCAGCCCATATGTTGTTTTTGTCCTTGGTGCAACTAAAATTAAAATTATGATGCTGAAATGTACAGCAGAAATATACCGAAAGAACACTCTGCTCTTTTGCTTTTTGTAAAATACATGATTTTGTTGTTGTTTTTTAATCTCTTCAGGCCTGAAAATATTGGTCAAATTGCTAGAGTTACAAATCCGATACCATCGTATACAATGAATTGAGACTGTTTTATTTCAAATTCACTATAGAAATGATTGCAGAAGTGATCAGTGATACACTGATTTAAATAGAAAAGATTTAAATGCAACACTGGAACTGGATTCAGCATAAATGAACATTTCAGGGAGTGAGGGGAAAGCTTGATTTGACTTTCTTCCTCTTTTTGAAATCAAACCTAAAAACAATATGTGTATTTTTACAGTCTTTTTCTCTGCCAGAAGTATTAAAATAAAGCCAAAACGCCAACAACAAACATCTTTTAAAAAGGTAAGGCCTTTAGAGATAAATCTCTGGATAGATGAGTAGAGCAGTCCATAAACACAGCATCTGATACTGTCTGCTGAATTTTATAAATCCATGAGGACATATGAGGTTTATTGACTCAGACAGGCCATCCACCAGTGTCATTGAACTGAGGAACAAAACACTGTGACATTGTTTACATTCACTGCACTTCCTCCATGCGGCAGGAACACTGACTTTGGCATCAGCAGGATCACACACGGTGAACTGAGCGGAGCAGATGAGTTTACACCCAGAAAAACCCACATTATTAGATTACCATTGTCTTTCTCGGGGTGTTCCACCGCAGTAGCGATGTGTTGTGGTTGTGGGGGGAGAGAGTGTACCAAGCCGTCCCAGTGATTTCAAGTCATTGTGGTCTCATTACAGCAGGCTGTTGGTAATCCTCTGCCTTTGATGTGGGAGCTGAAGGGAGCTGTGTTTTACTGTAGTTCAAACAATGTTCTCTCTCTCTCTCTGCCCCCTCAGCACCTCCACCAGGAGCCCTGTAGTAGCTAAAGGAGCACAGGCCCCATACTGAAAACCTTGGTTTGTTTCTCCTGCTGAATGCAGGTGAGAGAGGTGCAGATGGAGGTTTGCTGGTGCTGTGTGAGTCAGTCTGAGGTTAACCAGAAGCAGATTCATGCTGCTGGGGGCCACAGCATAGGGGTCGGATGGAGCACGCTCCACGATTCTTTATTCACGCCTCAACGGAGGAGTCAAGGCAGGCGAGCGCACAAATAACGAGAGCATACATCATTCACATTGTCAGGGACCAAGCAGCACAGGAATGAGATAACAGAGGTTTTTTGCTCGAAATAGGTTTTATTTACCCAAAATTACCAAATAACCACAAACTTAACAACAAGGTTTATATAAAAGAGGTCAACAAAATATAATTCTACTCAAAATACCAAGGCATAAACCAAATGAAGTAACCTAACCAAGCTGACCTAACATAATGACCCAAATGGTAACATATATAGCGGCTTGGCCAAACCAAATGAAACACAAGGGGAAAACAAAATGGACACGAACAAGACCTTAACATCTACCGAAAAATAACTAAAAAATTCCCCCAAACCCCAGCATACAGGTGGTGCAGTCTGATTGGCAGGCCACAGGATTTAATGTCTCTCCTCCCTCAGCCACATCTTTTGCCTCACCAGGAAGGGACATCTCCTAACATGGTAACTCAGATCAAAGAACAAAATTATTAACAGAAAATGTGCATAACCTTACACTGTAAAAATGTGTGCACCCATTTAAACAATGTAGGGCTCTATAAATGAACTAAATAAAACAAAATGTTGACTGAAGTTTGTAACTGAAAATGTTTGGGGTGTGGCTGCAAATTAAATAAAAAGGTGCTTAAAGTGAAACCTAGATGTACATTACCCTTCCTGGCACACGTATAAAGACAACGACAACATAAAAGATGAAATAACAGCTATATCATAATACAACACAATACAACTCAACTTTTTATTGCATATAATAAAACCAAACTGTTTTGTACCTGTTTTTCATAGACTTACAAGAGACAGTTGGTATTTTTTAGGTTGATCTATGAACAGAATGCTATGTTTTTAATAGTGTATAATCAACTGAAAAAAGGAATCACTGACCTTTCTTTTTATCTTAGAACGAGTCCTTTATATCGAGCAGGTCCTCTTTTGTGGACAGTCGCCACTGTTTTTTTTTTTTTCTTTACTGTAGCCAAGAATGGACAAACCAAATCCTCTTTCAAGAAAAATATCTGTTTTTTAATGCAGTAGTGGTAGCTGGACTTTGTGTGCACTATATCATCATTTGCCAACTGCCATGACACAGAAAAAGATGAAGAGCAGCAGTTGAGAGACAAAGAGGAAGAAAGACCAATAGTTGCTGCTGCAAGTTAACAATTTAGTGAAAAGTTTGAAAAACAAAATGTAATAAATTATTATTTAGTGCAAGAACGAAAACAACATTAATCATCATCATCAGAGAAGAGAAAAAATGAAGAAGTTAGAACAACTGTGAACAGATGAAACAAGAAAACAAAGAGAAGCATTAAAGTTGTCTTTCCCAGATGGAAATCTCTGAAGAGTTGTATTTGATAGCTTTAGCCAGAACCTTACCAGGAACATAGCAACAACAGACAATTTTTTAATATCATTTTTAACACTACCGGGTGACTCTACATACTGAGAAAAAAACATATGTGCCCTTTTAATCCTATCCCACAGACCACCCTCCTATAATAAAAAGGCTTTAACTTTGCCAATGTTATCTTGTACTAGCATGCAAAGCAGCGAGTTAATGTAAAGCTATAGTTTTACAAACTAAACTCTACATCAAATTTTTAAATATACCTAAAGTCTCCTCATCACTAGACGTTTTGGCTACTGGATGTGGTTGTATGTGATGGTCACCTGTGGCTTTTTATATGTCACCTGATGAAACCCTCTGTACAACCACTGTTTTACAGATGGAAGTGGCGAGAGTAAACCAAAACAATAAAACAAGAGAGTAAAAAAACAAAAACAATTAAAGCTGCAAGCAATGTTGGACGGGCCCTCACCCCCCAGCCATCCCTGTAACCCCCAGTAATTGGTCCTGGACGCAGCTGACCACCACCGCTTGGTCCACAGCACCGACCAAATGCAGCGTGGGCCTGTGTGCTGCCTGTCAGGTTTAATAATGTGTGTGTATTGCACCAGCAGAGCAGAGGAGACAGGGGAGAAATCCAAGGAGGAGGTTGCTGCTCTCTGCAGCTTTGTCTCTCATTCAATCCAATGGAGAAAGCAGTGAAACCCACACCTGTTTGAGCTTCCACTGTGCCAACATAGTTTTACCTACAAACTTTATTAAAGTTTTAAACAAGTCACGACACTTTGATCTTTAATTCTTGTGTTTACATGTTTTTTCTATCTTGTACCGTTTTTGAGTTCTGACAGTTTTAGCTTGAGAGTTTTCTCAGCCGTTTCTCAGCGTTTACAATGTGTGTGTATTGGGGAGCGCTCTCCCGCTCAGAGCGAGGTCACATGACCTAGAGTGCAGAGAGAGGAGAAGGAAGAGGAAACATTTTAGAAAACGTCCTGAAAAGTACCTTAAACTTGATCAAATGTCACACAAAATATGATATTTTCTGATTATGCTTATGATTTTTGAAGGTTTTTTCGTCCTCTTTAATTCGGCGGGGGTTAGAAAGCTGTCAGACTTATAGTTTAGGCTGTGGAGGCCCCAGAGTGACAGGAGTGCCTTTTTTCCCTATTCATTTCTATGGAGCTGAAGAGGAGGACACAGAGGAGCACTCCAACTTTCAGGGCTTATAAAATCCAAATGATTCGAGTAATTAAAAAACCCCGAAGTCATTTTGGTCAGCACTGTCTCCTCAGTCATCTGTTAAGTTTTGAAGCCACAATCATGTATGCCCTTGGAGGAGATAATTTTTTAGCAAAGTGAAATTTTGGCTGTAGTACAATTTAAGATTGAAGAACAATTTGTGGAGTTCCTGTTGATTTTAGCCTAGGGGTATCGGCACGTGATTTGTAGGTCTTGATGAGTGCTACAATTCGGCTTCACTCTCGTGTCTCTGTGATGTTCCTGTGGGCCGCAGCGGGCGCCTTTCTGAGCCTAGGTGGCGCTACAGAGCCCATATTTGCACTGAGGGGTTTGGTTTTTCCATTTTATCAAATTTTTCACGGCCTGATGTGCGTGCCAAATTTGGTGAGTTTTTGAGCATGTTTAGGG
Organism: Pseudochromis fuscus; assembly: GCA_900323345.1. Classification (NCBI taxonomy): domain Eukaryota; kingdom Metazoa; phylum Chordata; class Actinopteri; family Pseudochromidae; genus Pseudochromis; species Pseudochromis fuscus. Next base: position 4,482 of record OOFC01043382.1, on the reverse strand, counting down.
TCAAATTAAGGTTTAAAGAGACATAATAATTAGAAAGAAAGAGAGAACAAGAAGAAGAAGAAGAAGAAGAAGAAAGAAAGAAACGTTACAATTACAATAGGGCCCTTGCCCCTGGCTTGGGCTCGGGCCCTCAAAACTCTGTTAAGTTAAAAGAAAGTGTTGACCCTGAGAATGATGTTATCGAATCACATAATAATTATATTCAGTAAATAAATTAAAGTTCAGTGACAGTAAAGTAAAGTTCAGTTTCCGTAAAGTTAATAGATAAGGCTATGGCAGAGGCAGAGAGCCTAATACATAGATGAAATAAGAAATAAAAACAAGACGCTGTGCTCCATGGTGCACTGATAGGCCTTTGCATCATTGCAGTGTTTCTATACACCATTGCTCCACTGGGCTTTCACCATGGATGCTCATCTCATCCCTCCTGACAAAACCACCAATCAGAAACATACAGCTGCAACAATACACACAAATTACAACATGCATTGTTACAATTTTTTTAACAAGAAAAAACATTGTAAGAATTTCTGCACTGCTGCTGAGGTGCTGCATCAGCCTCTATCTTATATTTAGTTGGCATCTTGTGTCTATGTCTTGTCACTTTGTCATTCTCTTGATTCTAAAGCAAAGAGCTGTCAAGACAAAGCCCCCTGACCCTGGGCCCTGGAGATCAATGAGTCATACCTTTAAAATTCCAAACATTTTTTGTGACCAACATCTTGAGAAACTGACTTCCACCACCCTCAGCTGTGTTTTGTGTTGTACGGATCATTGCAATTCTAGCATGTTAGCATTTAGCTCAAAGCACCAAAACATTACAGAAATATTATCTTCTTTGTTCACTGAGACATGACAATTTATTAAGTAATGTTTTGTCACCAACAGTGTTGGGCAAGTTACTGAAAATGATTAATTAATTACAATTCTTAGTTACTTCTGCCTAAAAGTCATTCAATTACTTCTCATTATAAATGTAACTAATTACTAAAATAAAGTAATTTTTGAGTTACTTTTTTGTTGCTTTGGTTGCTTAAATTATAAATACAAACATAATATTTAGTGTTGCTTAATGTTTGGTTGGTAATGTGTAACAATGTCAGAAAGACAGGAAAAAAGAGTCACCATTACCTTCTGAATAATGGTATGTCAGCACTGCTACAGTGAGAATGTTAGCATTATATTATTTAGCAGGTAATGTGATGGTCACCAAGCAGTGGTAGCCATGACACACATTAGCTCCTCAATATTACCATTGTTGCTGTGAGTGTGTTAGCATGATAATATTTCACAGGTAAAGTTAACAATGGTCAACAAGATATTTCTAAAAGAAGATATTTAACAATATGAGTATCTGTGTTTGAGTTTTCCATTAAACCTTAAGTCACACAGTGTGTAAGTCTCTGGAGTATCCAAGGGACTCTTGAATAAACCTTGAGCCTTGAGAAACCACACAACCAAAAGAATTGAGAGAACCAAAGGCAGCCAGCTCTCTGTTATATCCACCACCTGAAGCTCAGCTTATCTCTGCTCAGGCTTTGTACACACACACGTACACACACACACACACACACACACACACACACACACACACACACACACACAACCCGTGGATTTTGTTATACCAATATGGGAATCATACACTCTGGTATGGCCTCACTGACAAAAATTCTCTGGGATTGTACTCATCACTGGCTCATGTAGCACCGCTGTGGGTTTCTGTTTGTCCCTGATCTTCAACATTTTGGTAGAAGTGTGGATTCCAATAAAGGCTTGTTAAACAACAGATTTCATTCTCCGACTCAAGAGGGCCCTGCTTGGCCCAGAGGCGTAAGCTGCTCCTTTGAACATTTAAATCCCCATGCAGCGTCTGACTTCCCTTTGTTATTCACTGGTGGATGTTCCTTCACTGTTTTTTTGTGTGCTATCGCTTTGGAAAGGCTCCAGCAGGCTGTGCAGAGGGAGCTTTTAGCTGTAAAAGATCATCTCATTGAGATCATCAAGGCCCAGTTAATTGAAGTTTTATATGATATCTTTGTAGGAGCACAGGGTGAACATATTGTTTTAATAAAGAATTCATCTGCCAAAGATGGGGAGCCAGATTTAATGAGTCCCTGCCTGGGTTGGAGATGAGAGGAAAGAAACAAACAGTGTGCTCTCAGCCTGCATGTCTGCTGCCCTCTCCTGCCAGCTGCTATGAACACACACACATCATATTCACATGTCAAGTATTGCAGTGTTTAAGGTAGAGTTCATCAGCATTCAGACATTTTGTTTGTAGTGAATGTGAAACACACAAAGGCAGGAGAGTGTGGCAGACTTACAGTTCATTGTTTGTATGTTGGTCTTGGTCATTTTATCAAATATGGGATTATGTTGATTTGCCAAAGTTTCCTATCACCTGTTAATGTTGTTACACATATTGTGCTTGTCTTTTGGCCCTTTGTTAATGAACTATATTACATTTTGTTTACATTATGCCTAAAATTGCAGTTTTCAAATTAAAGTTATTTTTGTTTTACTCAAATTAACACTCTGAAAACTTGGGGTGAGCAAAAGAATTCTACACAGCTTCGAAAAGAAAGAGAAACAGTAAACAATACACAGATGACACTGGGAAATAGGAAGGCCTTATGAAGGAGGAACCTGGATCAACCTGTTTAAAGCCATGGTAATATCCTAATGACCTTGACCAAATATGTAGAGTATGTAGAGTATTTAGACTTTGATCCTTTGAGCATTTAAATTAGAAGGGCTGGATTTTACTGTGTTTTTCATTAGTCCCGCTTCTAAAACAGTGTTATATGTCATAATGAAGATTGAGCTGTTTTTTTATAGACTGTTGAGTGAATCATTCTCACAGCACATTGTAACTATACTGATACGGAGTGCAGCTCAGGCGATGCCTTTCTGCTCACCTGCATTTAACCTTAATTATGCCTTCTCCTCAAAATATGGGGCAATATACAGTAGAACTACAAGAGAAAGCTTTGTTGTCCAAATTGCCTCATAGAGTAAGATGATTTTGATCTTGTTTCTAATGTTTCCAGCATTTTTGCTGAAATCAGTGGTTTTATATATTGAATTATTTCTGCAAAATTCTTTAAACAAGCTGATTTATTATGAAAGTATTTTGAAATTTTCTTATTTAACCTGCAGTTTTTCTCTTTCTACTATATTTTGATGCTGTTGCGTTTTGATTCCAGGTGACTATGACCACAATGGAAGAGTTAATTAACAGTCACAATCAGTGATCAGTCAGTGCAGTCCTGATGTATCAGAGTGATAATTAACTTCATCAAATTCGTATGCAAATAAAACACAGATAGTATATGCATTGCAGCCTGCTTAAAATGGACAATAAATTGATAATACATGTTATAATACATACATTCAAATGATGTTGTTCTACTAATGAAATGATGAAAATATATAATATATTTATTATTGGTAGGGTGGTACAGTGGTGTAGTGGTTAACACTGTCACCTCACAGCAAGAAGGTTCTGGGTTTGAATCTCAACTCTGGGCATAGTAGGTGAATTGATTAGTTTAAACTGACCATAGATGTGAGTGCGAGCATGGAGGATCTGTCTGTCTTTGTGTGTTAGCAATAGACTGGCAACCTGTCCAGGGAGTACCCTGCCTGTTGCCACAGTGTCACAGCAGAGTACAGTATTTAGCAGTGCAATGTTACAGTATTTAATGCATGCTGTGCAGGACAATATGTCCAATACAGAATTGAGTGATGAGGTGCTGGACATGCAGTGGAAACAGAACAGATGGTGCAATTTTGAATCCTATTAATAAAGTTGAATTCGCTACGAAAGAAAACTGAAGTTTTGCCCAACATTAACTTAAAGGGGGGGTATTATGCAAAATTGACTTTTTCAAGCTTTATATCATGTTATTATGTCATTCCCTCATTAAAAACATGCCTGAAGTGTTTCTTTAGCCCATTCACGTATGTTTGAGTAATCTTTAGAAACTCTCATGGCAGCCATTGTGGAAGCTGGTATGCCTCGTTCCTCCTAGGTACGCCTATTCCTCCTTGCAACGCCCCCGACCTTTCGTCACCTGCCGAGCCACCAACCACTGCTCCCGTCTCAGCAGAGCTCCCCTCCCCAACGTAAACAAACACACAGCGGTAGCAGCAATTAGCATCTGGTGGACTGCGCGTCATGGAGCTCCCGTTTCTGATTACTTTTCAGAGAACATTTCTCAAAATGCCTTCTGGAAGAAATGCATCTTTGGATGTAAGGAAGATTGCCCTCTTTCTGGTCTGCCGAAGAACGAGACCGTGCGACAGAAATGGCTGGACTTCAGTTTTGGAAACACCCCCCTCCCAAAAGATCTGTTTGTTTGTGCGAGGCACTTTACCGACGACAGCTTTCTAAACAAAAGTTCATTGACAGTGGATTAGTAAGCAGGTTGTCACTTAAAGACAATGCAATCCCTGCTGCAGAACTCCTTTGCAGCCTGC
>OOFC01043379.1:0-27260 GCA_900323345.1 Pseudochromis fuscus | reverse complement strand
GAGGGCCACTATCCTGCATGTTTTAGATGTGTCCCTCTTCCTACACACCTGATTCAATGATCGTTATCAGGCTTCTGCAGAGCTTGATGATGAGCTGATCTTTTGAATCAGGTGTAGGAAGAGGGACACATCTAAAACATGCAGGATAGGGGCCCTCGAGGACCAGGATTGAGTATCCCTGGTCTATGGTGTGACAGCAACCACGCTGACGAGCATTGTTTCCCCATGCGGCACATGTGGCAAACCCGAACCGTGCACGTCTCTATCTTTGTCCGACGTGTGCGTGCGTCTGTGCACCTGTGTGTGAGCACATGGGCTCATATTTATGTCTTTGTTTTTATTTATATTCACTTGTCTCACCGTGACATCCGGACCATAGCATGAGCGCAGCTGATTACAACCAGTGCTAAACCTCGATCCCGCCTTAGCTGCGAACACAAGGGCGGTTGCTCCCCGTGTGTCGCATTCTGTGAACCTCCTCGTTTGACCTTAGTACAGCTGTCGGCCTCATAAACCATCCTCCCCAGCAGCGCTGTTGTTGTGGGGGAATGACCTTTGTTTAAGACTGCGGGGGAACAATTTTTCTATTTGGTTTGAAATACAAAGTGAACACCGATCTTTAGTTGGCAACGTGGCGGCGACGATGACAAATAAGATGTCGACATAAAAGGGAGGAAGAAGAGGTTACTGTGATACATTAACAATCACTCACGACTTCTAACATCACTTTTTTTATTAACTTTACAGCAGTCTTAGAAGTTAGATTACATTTGTACACAATCTAAGGTGGAGTTTAATGGATGGTTTAAAGTTTGTGCTTATAGAAAAAAGTGGCGGGAACATGTACGCGCACGTCATTTAGCAACATGCGGCAGTGTCAGGAGGTGGGTTAGCATTTTGTGACTTTGATACTCCTATCGCAGAGTCCATATCCGTTTGGCCACATGACTCCACAGACAAATCAAGGCAGGCATGTGACTGTGTGTGTTCCATATTTAAAGGATATGTCTGTGTGTTTGTGTGTGTGTGTGTGTGTGTGAGTGTGTAAATGTGTTAGAATAGAAAGGGTTCAAGTTGACAAACTGCAGACGCCAACACTACCAGAGTGAGAAAGCAAGAGCAGGGGCATGAGGGGAGTAGGGGGGGTGAACAGAAAGGGTGGAGGAGAGGAGGAAGTGGGGGTGAAGTGGAGGGGAGGGGTCTAAATCTGTGAGAAAACGTCTAATCCCTGGATTGCTGAAGCTTCGGAAATCCTGGAAATAGATTAGGAGCTTCGCTGGCCCAGCCGCCTTTAATAAGAAGGCCCGTTTGGCTCCAAAGTCATGGCACAGCACTTGCATAATGTGCAGAGCCGCCACTTCTTGTAATTATCGTTTCCCCTATTTGGAAAATGATTCAATAAACACTGATCCACGGTGTTCTGCGCATACTGACAAGCTGCGGATGGGACACGCAGGAGCCCGGGTACATGTGCGACGCCCGCTCCCGTCCAGCCACTAATCCGAATACAGCAGGAGGACGAGGGGCGCTCTAATCGAATGAGGACTGACCATATCGACGGGAGGATCTTTGTGCAGTTTCTCTCGCACCGGACAGCCACTGAGCCGAGAAGGCTCCTGATACATTTAGAAAGGTCCGTCATCAGATAAGAGAAAGTTGCAACGCTACTCCTGACTTTATCTGCTTTCGCACATCAGCAAACTTTGGTCCTTTTTTCTTCCCCCTTTTGGAGAACTGGCATGCCACCAACGTTGTTTCTGATATCTTTTTTGGAACGAGCCAGCTCCGAGGGCTGGGGGTGTGGAGTGGGTGGGGTCATCTTCATCTGTTTGCTCTCAATGGGATTACATTTCCCTCTCCTCCTCAGCCAGGAGGTGCAGCTTTGCCGTGGCAAATGTGTTGAAATGAGTATTTGATCTGGGTTTTCTACACACAGGAAGCAAATTTCTTCATTATGAAAAGCGAAGTGTGAATAAAAAACATACAAAGATACCATCTTGAAACGGCTCCATCTCACAGTTTGTAGATTCGTCATGGCAACAACTTGCGAATAAACTTTCGTGTTGTCTTCGCGAGTGCTTTTGAAATGGAAATGACCTTGTGAACTTGCCATTCTCGACCGGCCTTCAAAGGGTAGCAGGCCAATAAATAACTTCACCTTTCTATCATCTTTGACATGAGGACATGAGCTGAGGGACTGCTCCTGACTTCTCCACAGGGTCAAGAAAAAGATCACAGCTGTGTACAACAAAATTTTAAAGTTGCATACGAACCATCAACGAATCGGTTTTCAAAATGACCTCATTACCAGACACCGGGTCATCAGATGCTCGTCACAATCACTCGCAATTCATCCTCATGTATTGACACATCTGAAGCTCCAGTGGACAAGACTCCAGCGCCATAATGGACATGTCAAAATGACAAATATTAGCTCGCCTTTTCCTCAGTCGATTAATATAACTTGTCAATGAGAGACTATCAATGGCAGGATCCAGGGTCCTTTAAAGAAGTAAGAGATTTCACTCCAGTATAAATAACTGCCTCCCTTCTGTTTTGCTCTCCTGGCTTTGTGCTGTCGCTCTCTTTTTGCCAAAATGAGGGTAATGTGCTATGAAAGGTATCCCAGATTTCACACCTTCTGGGGCCCTTGGAGATGGAGCGACCAGCTGTCCATATCACAGCACCCGTGTTCCTGGCTACCCCCGGCCAGAGCGAGCCACAGGCAGCCAGAGAGGGAGATACAGAGCGAGAGAGACAAAGGGAGAGCAAGCCAAGCCAGATAAAAAAAAAAAATAAAAAAAAAGAGAGCTAACCAACTGGATTTCCTCATATGTGGATGTATAGTTTAACTTATATACTGTGTGTGTTGACATTTAGTGCCAAGTCACTGAATCATCCAAACTTGCTGTTTCACTCACACACCTGAAAGACCGAGATGAGCCAGTTTTGCAAAAAAAAAAAGCAGTGACCTAAGCATCCTGGAAATAGCGTTAAATCTGGCAATATCATGGATCCCAACAACCCGGCTTGCACCCATTCAGTGACACTACCCTCGCTCAAAAATCTGTCTAAAGTAAGATATCCTTTCATTTCCTTTGTGAAACTGCCCATAAAGCTCTCCCCCCCACCCACACCCGAACACCAATCGTAAATGCGGGTGCCATAACGCTAGTGTGGTGTACTGCTCTAGGGCGCAATTTTCCATAGACTTGCTCTATATTGCCATCTGAGAGAGTTGGATCAAAACGGTATGGTTTCAGCTGGGGAGCCAGAATATTATTGTAGAAATAATCATCACAGTGCTTTGGTTTCAGCCAGTTATTGTATTCATGTCACAGTGTTGTACATCTGCAGAAACCTTCCATGTGTGGACTTTTCCATATCTAGATGGTAAAGACGTAGAACTGATTAGCATGAAATTACCAAAGGAGGTCGCTTAGCAAAGTGTTATTTAAATAGATGCAGCAGTACATGTAGGAGTGCACCATTGTGTGATCTGTTCTCAGTGTGGATGTGAAGGATCCCTGTTTGTTACCATGAGTTTGTTTCACCACAAGAGGGCAACAGTGTTCAACATGATAACATTAGGCCGTGGTAGGGGTCTGTGCTCTATGAGTGCTTTCTTGTAGGGATGCACAATGTTGGATTGTTGGTGTCAGATATGCCGATGTTTTACAACTCATTTGGCCGATACGATATTTTTTTCCCCACACCTAATCGTAGAGATCATCTAGTTTCCATAGTGGAATTAACAAACATAATTATTCTGTATACCCTTCATCACGTTGGTCCGCTGGCAAATGCAGACGTAAGACAAAGCTGAAGATGATAACTCCTTGTGCAAATTGTGATTTTTCCGATACTCAGATACGTAGTTTGTCAAAAACCACGTGACATGTTTCGAAGTGCATTTCCGTCTTCGTCAGAGGAAGTGCACGTAGCATAGACACTTTCAACTTCATTGAATTAAAACATGCCATATTTGTTTAGGACTTAAAAAGACTTGGATGATGCTCCCCCCAAGACAATAATGACAATACCCACTGTTATTCTATTGGTTTACTATATTGACGGATATCAGCTGATATCGGTGGAATGGCCGATTGTTAATTTTAAATCCAAAATCGTCCGATACTGATCAGTGGCGATACTATCGTGCATCCCTACTTTATCAATATGGTTTCTTAACATCTAACATAATAAGTAATGGGCAAACTGTTTGCATTATTTATTTGCAGCTACGTGAACCTGTTTCAAATCCATCATCCAGACATGAGAGTTTATTTTCTGACCTTTGTCTCAGCAAGAAAGTCCGAAAATGTTTAATTATTATGTCGATATTACTTTAAATCTTTAGATGATGTTGTTTTGTACCATGGGGGAAACTGTTGACCCAATCAATCAAACTTGATAAGATAACAAGTATCCAAAACTACACACTCCCCTTGTGTTGCATAAAGCGGGACACAAATCCATCTGCGTTCATAAATAAAAGCATCGAAATTTGTAATTTTAACTTGCTAATAAGGCAATAATACACTGCTACAGGTGTCTATACAGCATCACGATCTGTTATACATTCAGAACAAACAACACTTATTAATGGACCACATGGTGAACTATTTATTTGTCGTGAGCTTCTCCTGAGCATAAATAATCGCCCATTACTTTTTAAAGTGCTGCTTTTCTGGTCATTTAAATGGGTGCTGAGGTCACTGGAGGTAGTAGCCCTAAAAGTTTTCACCTGAAGGGAGCAGGGCCATATATTGATTGAGGAGTGTTCATTGGACTATATCAGTGAATGATTGACTGCATGCTAATCCCGCCCATGAGTGTGGTTCAGTAGCTTCATTTTACCCCTCACTGCTTTCTGGTGGTGATCATTTATGCTTCATTTCTGACAACACATTTTCTATGTGAGAAAATGAGAAAAAGAGGGAGAAAAACCTATTTGCTGCACTTTAAATCATGAGGATTAAGTGTGTAAGTGAGTGAGAGAGTAAGAAAGGGGGAGCGCACAATGCTTTTCCAATCATAAGTGCCAGAAATACTGAGCAAATAAGCCACAGCAATTTATTCCCAAACAACACAAATCTTGTTCTTTTTGTTCAAACGAACGTTGTGGTTTTCAGGCTGGTGAAAAAGGAGACTATAGAACAAACACAGTGAGAAGACAAGGGAGCAATGCCAACATCCCTAATTATATGCTATTCATGTTCCCTCTCATCACTTTGCAGCGAAAACGAGAGCTGATGTAGCCGTTTTGCGGACGGCTAATTGTGTGAGCAACAGCATAGCGCTACCGATGCATGAGTAACTCTCAGAGGCTTGAAACGTAAAATCAAATTCAGCACAAAGATTAAGAGGCCCGGAAAACGTTTAGCATCAGTGCTACTTGTTAACACATCGGCGGCTGGATGCAGAAGATGTTTGTTTCTATCTGCTGCTGTTTAAAGGCCAGTGGTCGCAGCAGCCTGTCCTTCATATTTGCACTGATTACCGTGGCTATTTTGATTCCCCGGACGACCTGCTGCTCATTCCAGTCACACTCTCCCCCAGCGCCTGACACCGGAGGAAGCCATTTTGAAGGAGTGGTCAGTCTCAGTGCAGCGAAAAGCGTCTGGTGAAAAAGTTTGTTTCAATTTCAAACTATTTATACTCTTCTCTGGCGCTTGTCGAAGACGTCAAAGTTCCTCACCTGGGGTTAAGTTGGTGGTGCACACATGACCAGAAGTGCATCTCTGACGCCCATGTGATCCTCACAGCTGTCTCACTACCCCTGCAGTGTGATAGGGCACCGGGTCCTGGATCCTAACCCGAGACTGCCAGAGTCTTTAAGTGGCTTTGAGATGGGAGAAGTGATAGAGGCTAAGCCCTTAATAGCCATTTCTCTGTAATCTTTCCTATGAAAGGCTAAACTATGGGGGTATTGATTTGTTTGAAGAGGGGGAAAAAAATGGAGGAGCGGGTGAGAAAAGTACTCCATCAGGACGGGACATCTTGAAATGTGACAAAGCTGTTCAGCGGCCGAGGAGATAAGCTCAGATTGAGCCCATTTTATCCGATAAACGCTGCACAGTTTGCTCTGAGAGAGCAAAACAAAGACAAACTCATCAAATCCAAGTTGACAAGACTCACAAACAGTGCTGCTCTTTCTGTCTTCTCCTGCTTTCTGTCTCTGCTCGGTCTGCACTCTAACACGGCGGTGGTCACATCAAAGGCTTTTTTTTTGTGCCTCCACTGTGTTGGCTTCAAGCTGCAGTCAGGCGCTCTGGTTAACAGCGCATCCATTGTCACGAAAACTGCACACAAGCCCTGCGAGGAGGCTGGGGAAGTGGATGTGCCACCAGTGGATGTGCTGGGAATCCCAAAGTATTATAGGTCTGTTTGTACTGATGTTTTTTAGATGAGCGCTTTTCAAATGATGCAAAGCAATGCTTCATGCTATATCTCAATGCACATGCCAGCACACAGTTCCCCATAGATACAGCCCTGGAGGATATGGTAATTGAGCTATTATTAGATATGGCAGCGACAGAATTGTTCTCTTTGTAGTTGCAAAGAATACACATTTCTCTGTTTGATGTATTAAGGGAACGTACAGTATACCTTCCTGCTTGGGCATGGAGAATGATTTAAAAACCTACATAGTGTAATCCTATTATACATGGTTTATATGCTTGAACTTTTAAGGGCAGGATTTCACATCAGCATCGCACTGATAATTCTGCACTGCCAGAATCTGGGGCTGTTTTTCTGAGCACAAAGGAGATATTTCCTCCCAGTGTTGGTTCATCTGTCGCCTCAGGGAGGGCAGGTGGTCCCAGTCGTATGTCTGGGCTTCGTGTTGATGTTCACTTCACCTGGTCCACCCCAGGTTTCTGAAAAAACACTGCAGCTCTGGTCAGTTCTGGCCAAAGCACACACTTGACCCTCCCCCGAAAAACACTTCCTCACTTGGTGAAGATCGTGATAAATTAGTCGGTTTTATGAACTTATCATGAGGAGCAAGACAAGCTAATGGCGCATTTCCACTGGTGCCACCTCGGTTGCATTTCCATTGCCGAGGATCGTCCCGCGTCCGTGTAGCCGATCTTAAGATAAAGGATGAAGTATTCTTCAGATTTCTACTGTTGTGGTGTCACAGAAACACTTTGAAGATTGTTTCAGGCGAGAAATTAGTTGTTTTTACTTTAAAATATGTTGTTAAATCATCAAGTTAGATCCTGGTTAAAAACTTGCTCAGATGTTTTCAGAGATGTGAGCTCTCGCTACAGCCATGAGCGCTCAGAGCTCACGATTTTTTCAGCTGACGATTTTAAATAAAATTTTAACGTTGCACTAAAGCCTGTTATTGTAGATTAAACTGATACATTTAATGGTTTACTGCACATAGTAGAAACTTGTTATTCTGACTATAACCGTGCAGACTGTCGGGTTATGGGGTCAAATGTTTTCATGCTGCGCAGTGATGATGCAATGACGATTCCGACCAATAAGATTTTAGTACCTGCTTGTACCTGACCGGGTACTTTTTTTGTCACTGCAGGAGATGAGGTACTAAAAAAGTCGTACCTGGTACCAACTTCCAGGTACTTTTTTCCCAGTGGAAACGCACTAAAGGCAAAGCGAGGCAGCACCAGTTGAAATGCGCCATAAGTGATATTATTCTGCCATAAAAACCACACTCGTACATATTTCTTTAGTCAGAAAATGGTGTATACTCTCCTCCTTTGCTCTTCCTCTCCAGTCTTCTTCTTTTCCAGCAGTCATTAACCCTCCTGTTGAGTTTATCTTCCACACACAAGGTTCTTGACCCCTTGACCACCAGAGGTTACTCATTACCGCATGTCTATGCCTCTGTGTGTGTGTGTGTGTGTGTGTGGGACTGTGTCAGGAAGTGATTGTCTCCCTAACACCCAGCAGACTGGAGACTCGTCCAGTCAATGGTCTCGAATGAAAAGCGGACAAAAAAACAAACTAGCAATTAGTCATTTACAGCTGTTTCCCCCCATACTGTGCAACTGTGCAACGTTAAAATGACATGAAAAGAAAGAAAATGAAAGATTTAAAGCAGAAAATATATATAAGTAAAGCTTATTTGGAAGAGTTTGTAGCTGTTTGAGGCACCGCAGGACATAAAGGAGCTGAAATATTCATAAAGCAAGAATAGGTGGTACTGTTTATTTTTAATAATCCCAGGATATTTCTGCACAGTCTGATCAAAACCCAAAAGAAAAAAGACAAACGGTGGAAAAAAAAAAAGCCCTAAAGTGGAACATGCACAAGAGGTTTGGGAGTTGTTACCCTCATTTATGCATAGTCATGTGTGTGAGCCAGTGGGTGGTCAGGGGTTGAGTGTCCCTGTGGTGAAAGTCCACAGTGGCCCGAGTCTGTCTGAGTTATTGGCTAACAGGCTGTTTGGCTCCGAGAGCTGACCTCTCACAGACGTCACTGGTACCAGGGGCTTATGCAAACATTATAGTGGAGGGATGAACACACACACGTACAGTGCACTCATACACCGAGGTGGAGGGATACCAGGCAATTACACAATCACACACCACTAGACGTGAGAGGGAAGAAAATCATTCACACTCGCTCCTCCCCGCCCACTCTCTCACTTATCTCTCTCTTTACACACATCAGAAATTTCATCTCCACACACACACACTGCGAGGAGGACGGCAAGATCGATACTGATCATAGGGCCAGCTGTTTTGGGCCGATGTGATGCTGCATGTGAGGTGATTCATGACGGGCCACGCTTTCCCACTCCCACGCCTCACAGAACCACTAACAAATTCCCCTCTTTCTTCTTCCCATCCCTCCATCCCTCACAAGGTCTGAGGTGATGAGAGTGACACTGCACAGAAGGGGTCTTTATGCAAATTAGATCAGTGATCCCGCCACACCCTCCCCCTCCCTTGCTCATTTGCAAATCCATGCGTTATGGATAGATAGAAAGGACCAATTGCGAAGCCGGACCACGGGGCTGGCGTGCAGGAAAGAGGTGTGTAATACCGGCTAAGTGCTGACAGGGAGGATGGATACCGCCCCCCTACTCTTCCTCCCCCTTTTTAAAAATTTACATCCAAATCAAGCATGAAAAGCGGCGCTAAAATAAATTTCACGTGTGGCCTCTTATGGGGAGAGGAAATGTGACTAAAAAGAATATGATCTTTTATTTTTAATGTGTAATATTTGTATGAAAATGATCTATTATCGTCCCATAGAGCATTAATATTTAGAGGTTCAGAGGTTTATTGAGCTTTTTTACAGCAGATTTAAACGTGACTGGCTCATCGGACGACACGACAAGAAACTCGGACACTTGCTTCAATTGTAACTCGAGCCTTTCGCCCAGTTTGTTGTGTATGAGAATGTCAATGAGCCTATGTCTTGTTACCCATACAAAGCAGCAGCTCTGTAGCATAAATACAGGCCTTGAGGTACGCTCATGAAAATGTCATGATATGGCGAAAATATCAGTTATGAAAGAAAAGAAGAAAGCACTGGCTGTGCCTCGCATAACACCAGCATGGAGGCAACACACACACACACAAACTAAATCACCTGGAAATGGCCCATAGTTTTTGTAGCGTCGCAGTGTGACACACAAACACAGCGGTGGAGGGTTGTGTTCATACGTGTTGCACACACACACACTCACACACACACACACACACACACACACACACACACACACTACTTTTGACATTTGGTGATTGTTTGTTTTGGTCGACTTCAGGCAGCAGCCCTACCTGTGGCGATGACTCTGTTTTGGGTCCTGACTTGTCACACTGTGTGAGAGGCGTCAGGAGAAATGCCCGAGGCGAAAACTGGCCCTGTTTAGCCCCGCAGTATGCCCGTTTGTAATTGGCCAAAACACCAGGCGGCCTGTGGCCATTTGTCAGTTTGAATAATTGATACAGGGAATGGTCACACCAGCAAACACACTGGCACTTTAGCTCACATTTATATGCAGGCGTTTCCTTTTCTGTTTTTTTTTTATTGAAAGCGCCACGCACGTCATTTTCATGTGCAATTTCATGTGATGCTATGAATTATGTATCCGGCGTGGTTCAGATTAACATCTAAAAACACAGATCCGTGTACCATTAGTCCTACTAATCAATTACCAGATGTATAGAAATGAGTGAAGATACAAGCAAACGGAGATTAAATTGGGGAGATAGCCAAGTCAAATTAACTGCTTCTTGTTAGGGAGGAGAAGATGAGATTCTTGTCTGCTTGTTAATACAGGCTTCGTTAATGACACGCTCACTTTTCATATTGTCACTCTTTAAAAATCACGAGGCATTAAACAAAAAACACAGCTTCCCTATTTAGCGACGCCTGATCAGCCAGTCAAGACTGTCCAGAAATCTGAAATCAGTCAAAAGTCCTTCCTCGCGCTGCAGCCCTTCACTCGCTGACATGCCCTTTTCATGCTGCACAGTCAAGAGAAGTGATAGTTTTGATGAGTGCCTTTTGTTTCATTCACATTTCCTCCATTTCTTTTTTTCTCATGTCCTAATTAACTCCCTTTTGTTTCACCATGTTTTCTAAATGAGCGCTGTGATTCTCTATCTTGCTGTTATTTTTGTCGCTAATAAATGAAGGTTGAGCACGCGTTGCCTCGTAATTAGTTTGGAGGAACAATGCAAGACTGCAGCATTTTTAATTTTTTTTGGCCTTGGCTTGTTTTTTGGTGCGATCCAGAGAGTAGGGGAGACAGAAAGAGACAGAAACAGATACAGAGGAAGCACAGCCAGAACCCCCTGTTGAGAGAACATAAGCTGCGTTGCAGGACTGCAGAATATGCTGCCTGGCTTCTAATGCCAGATTAGCGATGGCAAACCATTGTATTGCGTGCCATGGCATCAGCGTGAGATCAGTGTGCATGTATACAGCCTAATGAATCTGTCACTAAGTTTGAGATGGTTGGAAATGTTCTGGAAATGAAATCATGAGCTCCTGTGTTAAAGGTCATATGCCTCTTTACATAGACATTACTCTATGTGTTGTTGTTGTTTTTTCAATCTGCACTACAGTTGGAGGCGGCGTGGGGTCACTCGGTGTGGTCATCTTACAGCTCCACCGTCCAGATTGGAGTTTTCAAATTGCGTCGTTCCCTCTTCGTTTACAAAGATGATTTTTTTCATCTAACAAAGGATTTACAACGCCCGAGGTTAAACCCAACCGGTTATAGAAGTCATTCATTTCTCTGTCAGTTGAATTATTAAATCAGACGATTGTTCTCAAGAGTCCAGGGGTAATGGTCTGTGTTTGTTGCAAGAAGTGTGTTTTTGTGCAGGCTAATAAGGGCTGCAATTAATAATGTTATTTTGGTTAACTGAAAATTTAATTTAATTTAAAAATCATCAAAAAACAAAGGGGAAAATCAATGGACCACTTTCCACGATGCTATTCCTCTACTTGTGTATATCTTGTGAAAGCGTCACATGCACCTGAGCACATGACCACGGGCACAGCTCAGCTCCTTCTGTCTTTATTTTGTGTTTCTCTGGATCTCGATGCACATCAGCATCCAAACCGCATTTGCAATTCACAGCAGCCTCCCTCGTGCATTGTCCCAATCTCTGCCTACTTACACTGCTCTTTTTTTGTTTTCCTCGGTGCATTGTTTTGGCCTGCAGCTATTGTATCAGTTTAGATTGACTGGTGGTTTGGCTGCTTTACCTCTTGGCTGCTGGTATGGGGGAGCGGGGTAGCAAAGACGGGGGAAGATAACAGAGACGGACAAGGTCTTGATCACCCCCCTACACTCCCACCTAAATATCACTCCACAGTGAACAAAACAAATGTTAATTTCCTTTCATTTTTATATCCTCCGTCTCTCTTTTTGAAGTATCCCCTCCCTCTCAGCTCTCACTTTTTCCCCTCCTTTCTCCCCCTCTGTCTCTCCTCATTTCTCCCCTCTCAGGTTTAGCAGAGAGGAGGAGTGCCAGTGATTAGGAGGCGTTAGAAAGAATGGACGTGCTGTTCCCATAAACCGCTTTGTGCTGTCAACACCAGCTTTGGTGGAATGGAATCAGATAAAAAAAAAAATCACCGAGCGTGTATGTGTGTGTGCAAGGAGGCGGGTCAATTAGGAGTGTAGCCCGCCAGCACCAGCGAGACACATGACTCTCTTGCCTACTACTGTAAAGTCAGTTTGCCCTTCAGCTGAACTTTGGCTCACTGGAGCTCAGCACAAGAGGCCAGACAGAGATGAGAGGTGGGGAAAGAGGGAGAAAGAAAAAGGCAGCAAAAGAACTGACTCACAGTGGAGGAATTAATACCCCCGACCCTCCGCCCCCCGCATCACGCAGACCCACACAAATATTTGGCATCATACAGAGTGAGTGATGTGACACTTTGGCATGGGACAGGGATACGAAGAGTCTGGCAGAGTCTACCAGGGCAAAGGGAAACAGAAGGTCCAATGGTTTTATCAGCTGCCTGCTGTGATTCTTCTCTTTCTCGCTTGATTCATAAACTAACCTTTTTCCTCAGTAACAGCAGAGTGTAAGCTGTGGGAAAACTGTGCTAACTTGAATCTACTCTAATTTGAAATTTGAAGACTGGTTCTCCAAAGTGAAGCTAATGTGGAAATGCAAAAAACAAACAAAAAAATGCAATACTCCAAATAGCCACTAGGGGCTGGCTCCAATTGACTTGAAATAGTCATTTTTCCCACAAGTCATTTTTATGTGAAAAGCTAAAGTCAGTCCTGCCCAGAGTGACAGGAGTGCCGTTTTTCCCCATTCATTTCTATGGAGCTGAAGAGGAGGACACAGAGGAGCACTCCAACTTTCAGGGCTTATAAAATCCAAACGATTCGAGTAATTAAAAATCCCCAAAGCCATTTTGGTCAGAACTGTGTCCATTCTTTTGCTTTTAAAGCTGCTACCACGTACGCCCTGGGAGGAGACACATTTTTTGCAAAGTGAAATTTTGTGTTAAATTTAAAATTGCATTGCAATTTGTTGAGTTCCTGTTGATTTTGGGGTATCGCGCGTTATTTTTAGGTCTTGATGAGTACTACAATTCGGCTTTTCTCCCGTGTCTCTGTGACATTCCTGTGGGCCACAGCGGGCACCTTTCTGAGCCTAGGTGGCGCTACAGGGCACATTTTTGCACTGAGGGTTTGGTTTTTCCAGTTTATCAAATTTTTCACCAGTCCTGATGAGCGTGCAACATTTGTTGAGTTTTGAGCATGTTTAGGGGGTCAAATTAAGTCTCAAAGTAGCGTAATAACAAGAAAGAAGAACAAAGAAACACTACAGATACCCCTGGCTTGGGCCCTATAATACAGATAACTGTTAAAATACTGTTAGACTGAGGACCACAGAGGATTAAATTAATGAATATCAAATATTAATGTGTACACTCACATTAGAAAACATGCAGCGTCATAATGCCACAATTTAAAAAAAAAAACGTGTTGTGTGAAACGCTGTCATGCCACGATTTGAATTATTTATGCGCACTGTGAATATCAATGTGCTTTGAGTCAAAAACAATAAATGTAAGTGACATTGCTTTGTGTGACAGACAAGTGGATACAGTCATCACACTTCCAACATGTCCCAGCAGCTCACAAAAGAAAATCTGATCAACTGGGATCCTACACAAAGCAAGACTGCAAACTCCTTTGTTTATGGTTTAAAAGATGCTAGCAAGGGTGGTAGACGGTAACAAAAACCACATGTTAACTGTGCTTCAGCCATGTTTGTATATATGTCATCCATGACTGTCAGATGAAATGGAAAAGTGGAAGAACATTAAGTATGTACCGTATTTTCCGGACTATTGAGCGCACCCGTCTATAAGCCGCTATTGAATTTATTCAAACAGTTTCATGTGGTCCGGGTCTGATGTGATGACGCTAAATGTATCGGCGGCATGGAGCTTGCTAGCTTGTAAAAAGCTAATGAGTTTCGTGCCGCCGATACATGAGAAACACCGGTGTTTAAGTTCGAAGCATCGGAAAAAAGTAGCGGCTTATAGTCTGGAAAATACGGTAGTTGACTTAAAACCCATAAAGCAGCAAAACAGGTTGAGTCTAATCAACTATTTTCTTTCATTTTTCTGTTGCTTGTAAGGAAATTGTTCTGGCAGCTACCGTAGCAAGAAGAAGCAACTACGCTAACGACATTAGCACAAGTTTCTTGGACTCAGGAGTTAGTAGGATAGTGGAGGAAGTGTGGGTTTGAGCTAGCATAAACTTTTGAGTTTAAAGAAGGATCTCATGAATTTAGAGACGAGCTGTTGTTTTGCATAAACTGACATCACCATCTCAATCCATGAGGTAAAAAGAGGAACATCTGGGATTGTCTGATATGATGACGCTAAATGTATCGGCGGCACGGAGCTTGCTAGCTTGTAAAAAGAGTTTCGTGCCGGCGATACATGAGAAACGCCGGTGTTTAAGTTCAAAGCGTTGAAAAAAAGTAGCTGCTTATAGTCCGGGAAATACGGTAAGTTTACATTTCTTTTTTGGTTTTCTCAGTTACATAGTATACTATTTAACATCCCTCGCTCCACGGTTATAGACAGTGTATAGAGTTACCTCAAGTATGTCTTTTTTAAACTTCGTGCAGGCCTCACTCGTCTGCCTGCTAAGTGGCCCAGCTTGCACTTGGCTCCCTCATAGCTGAATTAGCAGGACATAAGAGAGAAAAGAGTCCATGTTCGCTGCATATTCTCATTTGCAGTGGCCACGCATCATCTGCTTAGAGAAATCACGGTGAACCATCAGAATATCAAAGAGGCTGACATTTACTTGGGATGTAGTAGTGTGTGTCTGTGTCTTTAGTGTCTACTTAATCATAGTGTTCACTACTTTTCACTCCTGGTTTCTCACTACAGTAGCAGCACACCTGTTTGTGGTGACATTTTTTTGTGTGTGTTTGCAGGCATTGGATTCGCTGTGACAGAGAGAGATGGAGGGAGCAGAGGAAGAGGAAGCGAGAAAAGAAGGAACAAAGAAAGACTGACAGTGAGAGTGAGTGGCTATTCTCTCATGCTGAGTGAGTGGAGTGTCAAAACAGGAGTGAAGTGTAGCGGTGCCATGAAAGATTGAACGCTCAGCGAGACGCCATGTACTATGTAGCATGTACAGACAGACGGGAACAGACAGAAAGAGAAGGGGAGTCACTGAGATAATGTAGTCGGGAAAAATCGGACTGAAAGCATCACCACTGTGGGAAAGCTTCATGCTGCAATGGATAATAAAGCTAATATAATATCGTTATGAGTCTGGGTTTGACATCTTAAGTTAAAGCCTAGCGATCATGCTCAGCAGTAAGCCATTCCCCGACTCTCCCCTATTTGCTATTGCTTTACGCCGCTGCCCAATAAAGCAGCAACGCCGTAAAAAATAATCTTAAAAAAAGATCATCAAATAGTTATGGATTCTCATAAGCTCAGAATTCACTGAATGCTGGAGATGTGAATCTACCTCAGACATTTCCGAAAGCACTCCACCTGTTCTCCTGTGACTGATGCTTATACCTTTAGTCACTAATTGGCACTTATGGGGAAACCCTCCCACATACAGCACATCCTGTCCTCCATCACCCCTTACATGCACATATATATACACACCTAGGAAATGGATTGACCTCATTCACAGGGCTTGGGGGGCTACATTAAAGGGTCTCTCACTCTCCCTGGCAGATTGTCAAAAAGCGGGTGGTCAGTATAAGTGAGAATCATGCCCTAGTTTGGCTAGCTCTGTTGGGAACCAAGTGGTCTTTTGACAAGGCTTTTAATGGATGAGAGTGTTCTATGTGGATCAGGACCTTTGCACTATATCGAAGCAGCTCTCTGAACCTTAAGCACAGTGGACGATGCCTGTGTAGTTGAAGGATATTCCTGTTATTATTCTGAGATCGAATTCTTGAGGTTTGTGATGGGGCCTACAATTGAACCTTGGGGAACTCCGTATAGTCTCGCTCCTTTTCAAACCTTCCACTAGATCTTTTACTCTTGTGGCAACTTTAAATATGTCTCCATTTGTTTGTATTATTGTTTCCATGATCAATCTTTGCACCCTCGATCTGAATTTCAAATGTTTCCTGATGCGAAAACTCTGCAAACATGCCAGTTAGCATGCATACAGTCATGCCAGGACACACAAATGCACACAGATACCCACACTCAAAGAGCACGCAGCCATAAATCATTTAAAGCACAAGTCTTCTTTGAGAAATGCTTCGGATAAAAACAGCCCACCTGAGTCCAGCAGCACATAGATCAATCATGTATCACAAGAAAGTCAAGGGAAGAGTGGGAAAACACAAAGAGGAGTAGAGGGGGGAAGAGAGGTTTTCGCAGCTTTGAGCACCCCGAGGCGTAGATCCCTGAACTAGAGCAAGTTCTTGCATGTGGGAAAGATGTTACTTGAAGTGGTCATTGTGCATCGTGCGCATGCATGTTTGTATATGAAGTTTCCTTATATAAAGGCCTCAGCTACCTATGAACACAATGCATCGGACGTTCAATCCAGTGTGCAATTAGCAGTGCTTACACGCAAATGGTGCACGCACTGAGCCGTGCCTGGGAGAGTGTCAAGGGATGAGGATCTCATCTCCCTCCCCCACTACAATGCCTTGTTTTTTCTTCATCTTGTCAGAGGGAGCGAGAGGATAAGATAAGGCCAGGCTATCTGCTTGGTTTGCCCTCCATTTGAAAGGGGCAATGTGGCAGTATGTAGAGGAGGAAGGAAAAAAAAGGCAGGCCTATCATAAAGCAAGCTTGTTTCAGGTTAGTGAAGGGCGCTCAGTGACAACAAGCAGTAATCCCTCTTTCCCAGGCCTAGGAGGGACAGAGCGATAGCAAGGAGAGAGATGGAAAAAGAGGAAAAAAAGTCTGGAAAAGAGAGATAGCAGCAGATATATCTGCTGACCAGGTGCAAGGAGTTTTTTTCCTGGAGAATATATTAGTTAAGTTTCGGCACAAGTTTCTTGTTAATGAGGCAAATCTTCAGACTAACTCAAAGAAACTCTGCTGTCAATTATGAACTCCACAGTATTAATCTATCACCGTAATACAAGCTTCATCATTGCTTAAAAACAGTATCTTTTTTCTTTTTTGACACCTTGGCCTAACCCCTCTAGATTTGCAAATGGCCTGAGCTTCTGGAGAGAATCAGTCTTTGTTCTCGGCCTAACTCAGAAGCAGGGGTAGCGTTTCTTCAAAAAGCCGGTTCTCCACTGGATGCAATCTATAAAATTGCTAGGTAGGATCAATTTGGGCCCGAAGACGGAGCTAGAGTCAGTCTTCCCCTGAGTAGCAGGGCTGTGTGTAGCCTTATCCCCTGATGGATGTGGAGAGGGCTAGCTTTAATCCTGGACTAACAGGCAGTTCTCTGGCCCTTGATTGCTGCACACCACAGAAAAACAGCCCAAGGGGGCAAATATAGTCTTCCTTTGATACCAAGGGACCGAGTTAAGATTTATATTTGTGGGTATGACTACATACGTGCATACATGAGGTGAGGGAAGGAAAAGAGGAAGAGGGTGTGAGAGAAAGGTTGATTTTATTATTTGTGGGTATTGGCTCCATGTTCACTCCTAAATCCTGGACATCAATAACAATCTCGCTGAATAATAAGGTATAAGGACCTTGAGCAGACAGAGCGAGAAGGCTTTGATTTCACAAAAGCCAGCAAACACTTTTCAGCAACATCCTTTTGAAATCATTGTCTAACCTGCTTGCAAACTATGAATACCAAATACAAACGGCATTTCTACTGGTCTACCTTTCTTTACCTTCACAAATAACCTCTTTATCTTTTGTTTACACTTTTGCATTGTATATTATAGAGGTATTGCTTTTATCTTGTTTAACCTTAGGTGTACTTCTTAAACTACTCTAGTAAGTTCCCTTTAGAGTATTTTTGTACTCAGGGTATCCAAACCAAGTAGGGCTCAGTACTGATTGTGGGTCTTGACTTTCATTTGCCACTAATTGGTTAATCCTCTTATTGTGTTTGGGTTAAATGTGACCCAAACACAATAGGACATGTTTTAATGGGTACATGTGGGCAAAGCTTTGGGTCATAGGTTGATAAGTTGATTGATCACAGTTGCATGTGTCTGTTAAAAAAAGGAATTCCTACATATGCCGTCTGGCGGTGCGGAGACCTTGCAGCTTCAGTGCAAATATTTATGACCACCTTCAGCTGCTTGAGCCGTGTCCTTCCTGACAGCTAGAATGGCAGGCCTCTGTCTGTTTATAAAGACATGGGGTGCAAAAGCACACATATGGTCATTAGCGCGCTGGACGGACAGCAACAGGTTAGGGTGCTGGATTAGCAGTAAGCTTTGGCTCATGTAATTGTTTGGACTGGGGAGAGATGTTTTTAACAGGGAGAAAGACTTAACGGAGAAAGACTTCATCTGGAAGCCTTGCTGGCTTCAGGCAATGTGTTGATGTCATTATTCAAACTATGCAATGTAGTCATTGTTTCAGGGTGTTAAACATACAAGATAATTGCGAGGTGCTGAATGTGCGCTGCTGCTGCCTCATCTGTATGGGTTAATTAAAATACGGTTAAGGTGAGTAAGTAAATGTATATCCTTAACCTTAATGAGTAGAAATAATTCACTTTAACACCTCATTATATAAATGTGCCGATCCCCTGGGAGCAAATAAGTTTAAAAAAGAAAAAGAAAAAAAAAGGCCCCCCTGTGGTGGCAGTGATGCCCAAGTCATTGAAGGTGACAGTGCCAACTTGTGCTGGCACCTTGCCCGGCCTCTCCGGGGACCACATGTGGTATGCACCATTGCGCGGTTTTAGATCTGTGCCAACAAGCAACCCGCCCCCTGCCTTTACCCTAAAATATGCCCCTTTAAATGCACTCACCTGCCAAA
Source organism: Pseudochromis fuscus (assembly GCA_900323345.1). Taxonomy (NCBI): domain Eukaryota; kingdom Metazoa; phylum Chordata; class Actinopteri; family Pseudochromidae; genus Pseudochromis; species Pseudochromis fuscus. Next base: position 8,366 of record OOFC01043379.1, on the reverse strand, counting down.
ATGCCCTCATGCACAACGGCCCGTGCAACCTTTAGAAAACCTCACTGTCATCTCTCCGGCTCACCCAGGAGGGCAGTAAATGAGGAAAATATACATTTTAATTGAGCTACTTAGAGTGCCTTATGCCCTTGTGCAGGCGAAATGACTGTAACTTCTATACGCACACAGTGTACAGTGTTCCGGATCATCCATCTCTGCTGCCAATGAAGCTACCTTGCCCGAGGGTGCAGCTACGCACTGCACTGCCTTCCTATGGGGACAGGGCCACTGACACTTCAAGTCACCTTTTCCAGTCCTATTTCTACTTCTCTACCTTCCTCTCCTCCTCTAAACTAAACTTTCCTTCCTCCTTCATGCTGCTGCAAATAAACAGCAAAAAGGGCTTAAGGGTGGCCGAGTGGCTGATTTCTTTTTTCTCCACGCTCCTTCCCATTTCCTCTAAAGTTACGGTCCCCAAAAATGGGCTTTAATGGGAAACTGAGGACAAGGAAAATGGGGACTTTATCTGGCCATCAGTTTGGCAGTTAGAACTGCTGCCGAATGGGCTTTGAAATCTCCTTAAGGCAACTCTGAGGTGGGGAGAGGAAGAGAGGCAGCAAGGTGGGGTCAAAAGTAGAAGAGAGGAAGAGAGAGGAAGATAAGGACTGTGTACAGGATAGAGGGAGGATGGTGAGGAAGAGATTGCGAGTGATGAGAGACAAGGATGGCTGAAAATGACTGTACGAGCAGAGTGTATGGGGGAGGGACAGAGAGAGGAGGTGGAGATATGATCGGTCAGTGAGGACTAGAGGAGGTCAGAGTTGGATTAACCTGCATAAGGATTAGACAGCACTGTGAGGGGAGCCTCGGGCCTACAGCAGCTGTTGCCCAGGGTGCCAGTCACTTTTCACTGCAAGATGTTTGTGCGCTGGTCAACAGATGAAATGCAGCTGTGTGTGTGTTTGGGTCGCACACAGGTGAGGATGCTTTAGTTGCCAAGCAGCTGCAAATATTTACGTGAAGTAAATCTTTTAAAAGGACAAGCAAGCCAGTATTTTTTTTTTTATCTGCATGACATCAAAATTAAAACAACTATTCTCTTGACAACTATTGCTTGTGCAGCTAAATCCTGATTAGCCTAATTTTTAGACTCTAGTGCCATTTTGTCTTTCTTCATTTGCTTAGCCTGACATTGTGTTTATGATGGACAATTTCTTCTTGGGAGATGAGGTGTTATGTCTTGTTTTGCTCTAACCAATCAGTGAATGATGGATGCTGACAGACTTTCATTTAGAAGCTGCGTTTGTAGCTGTTAGCATTTAGCTTCCACCGATAATTCTATTTACCGTATTTTCCGGACTATTGAGCGCACCTGTCTATAAGCCGCTATTGAATTTATTCAAACAGTTTCATGTGGTCCACTCTGACCGGGTCTGATGGGACGACGCTAAATGTATCGGCGGCACGGAGCTTGCTAGCTTGTAAAAAGCTAACGAGCTTCGTGCTGCCGATACATGAGCCACACCAGTGTTTAAGTTCAAATTGTTGGAAAAAAGTAGCGGCTTATAGTCCGGAAAATACGGTAGTTGACTTAAAACCTGTAAAGTAGCAAAACAGGTTGAGTCTAATCAACTTTCTTTCATTGTTCTGTTGCTTTTAATGAAACTGTTCTGGCAGCTACCGTAGCAAGAAGAAGTAACTATGCTAATGACATAAGCACAAGTTTCTTGGACTCAGGAGTTAGTAGGAATGTGGAGGAAGTGCGGGTTTGAGCTAGCATAAACTTTTGAGTTTGCTACTCAACGAAGGATCTCATGAATTTAGCAACAAGCTGTTGTTTTGCATGAACTGACAGTGTAATCTGAAAGAGTTTAGATTTTCATCAATGTACAGCGAGACAAAGTGTCAATAAGCGTGGCTACCATCTCAATGCAGAATCAATGAGGTAAAAAAAGGAACATATGGGTTAAGAGAAGGAGCTGGGATGTGTTCATGAGTCTCATAAATGTTAATTAAGGTGCATCACTGGGGGAGTAATAGGTCTGTGGGATATTTAAGGATCTGGCTGAGTCGAAGGAACTCTGTAAAAAAAAATGTTTCAAAATTCATGGTGAATGTTCGACAGGTCTGATCCACAGTTACCAGAAAAGTCTGAGGCTGTTGCTGCCAAAAAAAGGTTTGCTCACTCATTGAATTCAAGGGTCCACTTACGTTTCCTCCCAGCACTTTGAAGGTGAAATGGCTGCGACGCAGATGAAGATCACAGATCACGTTGTATGACCCATTTAAAGAGGAAACCAGGTAATTCCCAAAGTTTGACAAACTTTTTCTGCTGTGAGGGATGTCTCAGTACTTAGCTCTGCATGTAAACCTTTGATTGGTCAACAGCTTTGATTACAAAAAATAAAATTACTGACAAAATGATTGACGGCAATGTGGTAGTTTTATATATATTGTACAGTAACTCTTAAAAAGATGGTGTACCAAGGTTTGGCAGTAGAGTATACTCCCCATTAATTCCTGTAATTACCGTATTTTCCGGAATATAAGTCGCTACTTTTTTCCAACGCTTTGAACACCGGTGTTGTTCATGTATCGGCAGCACGAAGCCTGTTAGCTTTTTACAAGCTAGCAAGCTCCGTGCCGCCGATACATTTAGCCTCGTCACATCAGACCCGGTCAGAGTGGACCACATGAAACTGTTTGAATAAATTCAATAGCAGCTTATAGACAGGTGCGCTCATTAGTCCGGAAAATACGGTATTCCAGTTTTGTTAAAGTTTTTAGAAACTACGCAACTTGTTTTTTCTTGAGTAGGAACAAATGGGCGAAGGCTGAGTACCACACATGGGGTTAGAAAGTCATAAAGTACTGAGAGGCAAACTACGGCATTGATGACTTTGGTCTCGGGGGATCTGTTAACAATAACAAATTATATATAATAAAGGCAGCCCTATACTAAATTATTTAAATAACAGGTACAATCACCTTGCTCTAAAGTCAGCCTGAAGTGACAGGATGCTCTATTTTGCATTTGACTTTAAGTTTCTGTCAAGATTTATGTGCTTAAATATGCATATACATGTGACCAAGTGTCATCCTTCACACATATAAACACGCAAACAGTTTCAGCAGAGCCCTTCACCATCTGTGGAGCTGCCCATTTCTCTCTTATCTTTTGTACCTGCAGAGGGGCTCTGGGCTATGTCATCCTGTCTCCAAACACACACACACACACACACACACACACACACACACAGAGCCTTCCTCCATCACAGTAGGAGACAGTGGGCTTGGCTTTCGCTCTGATCTCTCCATGCAGCCTCCGAGCCTTGGAGATAGGGTCAGCTCAGCGCATGATGGCCTTCCAATCCGTCTCTGATACAAACAATACACACAAGTGCACACGCACAACCCTCAACACACACGGCCTCAGAAAGTCGCACATCACACACAGCACGGGTCAATAACCAGGGTATACCAACAGCAATCACAGGCCTGCCGGACGTGGGGGTTGTGTATTTGCGTGACATTCGATCGGATGGATTCGCCTTGTTCTTTGCCAGTCTCCCAGGGGAGGACAGCGAGGGAGGGGAAGCGATCTGTGCCATTCTTTCAGGGATGATTCCCTCCTCTGTCTCTCTGATGATGGTGGCCTCGCCTCACAATAGGTACACTACGGGTCCCGCATTGAAACAATTGCTCCTCCATGGGTTCCCGGTATTCTCTGTTGACTGAGTAAGGGGAGGGTAGGGGGGGCGGTTTGTACCTTAAAGGTTTGGTTTTCATTGTGGGTATGTGTACACAACCACGTGGGAGACTTTAAGTCGGTGTATCATAGGTGTGTGTTTGAGCAATGTGTTTATGAAACGGGGAGAGAGGGGGAGCGCCTTTATCTGTATCGTCAGGGGATAATCACACAGCACACCCTTGAATATCCTGTGTGATAAAATCTGATGTGACACTGTGGGATAGCAGGGATGATTGAACTCTTGTCTTAAACAAATCAAGCAAATCCACCGTCGCTCTGCTTGAGATGGATACAACACAACAATGTCAAATGACTACGTTTGGAGCATGAGGCAATCAGGGAACGACAACAACAACAAGTGCACAACAGTTACGAGGTAGGCCGGCCTGAGTTACCTTTACCAACATGAAACGCCGCTCACACCAGGGAGGATCTATCTCAAAGACGCCTTTTGTGAAGTGAATCTCAAAGGCAAATTCTGCTATCTGTGTGTGTGTGTGTGTGTTCTCCTGAATCAAACAAATAAAATGCATCAAAGATTTTAAACAAGCTGAAAGGAGTTGGATTTAAACAAGAGGCAGACTTGAAATTGCTAATTTATGACAGAGTTTGATACATACAAATTCTTTATTTCTGTAGGGGTGGGCGATATGGCAAAAACATCATATCACGATTTTCTAAAAATAAAATCACGATCACGATTTTATCAAGATTCTTTTTTTTTACGATTTTTTTTTTTACGAGTAATTTGCACGTTTGACCTTTCTTTCTCTGTTAAACATATAAATTGTATGTAAATATGTAAAAGCCTAAAAGGGTTTATGAACACGTTTTAATTCAAATAGTGCAATTTTTTATCAACATGTGCAATGAACGTATGTTGAAGCCAATAATGTAGTAACAGCCGATAACGTAATAACAGCCGATAACGTAATAAAAGTCCTGAACCAATAGCGTAATAACTGTTCAGGACTTTTATTGCGTTATTGACCAGTTATTACGTTATTGGCCTATTACATTTCAAAAAGGGCAAATTTATTACGTTATCGGCTGTTATTACGTTATTGGCTTCAACAAACGTAAACATAAAAGCTTGACGTTAGCGGCTACGGTGTGTCTGATCTATGTTTGGTTTGGCTGTCGGCAGATTGTTTTGGGTGCTGTCGCCGCAGGTGATTAAACAGGTTCATCATGTTGCTATCCGACGTACGAACTGATTCTCTGCGAACTTTGCAAATCACTTCGGTTTGCACCTTGTCGTCAAGGAAAAAGCCAAACCACACTATGGAGGTGGAGTTTTGTTTTGGGACCAACTGTGCCTCGATTTCTCTTCCCGCCATGGGCTTACAACCAAACAGAAAGGCAGGAGATCCCACTGTGCACTGCATGTAGTGTGCTGTGATTGGTTGGTTGGGTGTGCGTAAGCGTCCCTGTACCTGCATTGAATTAAATGTATAGAACGTGTCCTATAGACGATTTCATGATCTTTCTGCTTTACAAGATCGTCCCCACGTTATAATCCTTCACGATCTACTATCGTCACATCGCACACCACTACTGTAACTCAACAGATATTTGTCTCTAAGTGGATTCTGGATGTTTACAACAGCATTCCTAGACACAACATACACACATGATGCCTTTTAAAAACACCAGCTCGTACAGACTCTGGATGTTGCGCTTCGCGTGCGGGCTCCCATTAATGTTTAACCACCATACGTTCAATTCAAGACCGATTTCAACCTCCATTCAGCCGTCACTGACCTCAAACCCAGCTGTCCCGTCAGCTGTCCCGAGAAGCTGAGAGAGCCGCAGTCGGTCGTCCTCACCTTCTGAGCTACATCAAAATTCACTCAACAAAAAAAGTTTTCAAGGAGGCACCATGATCTGCATACAAGGAGGAAACTTAGAAGTTTTTCCATTGATTTTATTTCCGCTATGGTAAAACCTGGAAACTAATTGTGAAAGTGGGGACCTTGATTGATAATAGAGTAAAAGTTATTAACACATAGCCAGTGGGACATTTGTATAATTTGAACAAGTGCCAGTAGAGATTACGTTTCACTATAAAGTGCTGGAGAAAAAACCAGAGAGAAAAACAGAACTTATAATAGGTTTTTGCATTAAAAAAAAAAACTTGGCGGGTGAGGGAACATGGGTGTCTTGGTATTTGTGTGGATTTTGTGTTTGAAGAGACATATCTGTTCTGAGAGATGTGCAAAGGATTAATGTTTGGATAAAAGAAATTCGATGTGGATTGCCCTTTTGGCTGTGTACTGTAAGCAGTGTTGTTTATTTACTCTGCTTTGAAGCTGCTCAAGCACTTTGGACCATCACTGTCACAACTTTATGTGGAGCAACCACAGAATTAAAACTTTAAGCCAAACCAAAACCTTTACATAAAAAATGTAGAGAAACTGACAAGACATCGAGAAGTTTAGATTTGATGCAAATAAAACTGGATGTGTCAGTGGGATTTTCTGAAGGTTTTACAACATTAGTGTAATGACATAAAAAAAAATGCTGAGAAAATCCCTCAATTGGAGGTATTTTCATTTAAATGTATTAAATTATTGTGGCAGATCAACAGATTGATATTTACCAAAGTACCTTTTTAAAGTCATTTATTGTTTTTAACTCTTTAACACTTGAGCCTCCAAGTTTCCACCTGGACTTTTTATGCTTATTTGGATTTCAAATTCAAATTTAACCTGCAAAATCTAACATTCACGTGCAGTTGCAGTGTTTTGTTCACTAAAACTCTAAACTCAAAATCCGTTTTTGTCTTTTTCTGCTTTTTTTACTTGATCATCCCTGTTGTTACACTCTTACAACACATATTATACAGTAAATCAGCTGTTTTGCCAGCTTCTGGAAGAGGTACTGGTGAAATTACCGTAATGACACTATATTCACTGTAAAGTGCAACGTCTCAGCTCTCAGGAAGCGTTGGAATTTTTCCAATTGTCCAACCCGTGATGTAATTACAGTAATCCAAAGACGCATGTGCAGACGTAGCGTCGGCGCTACACTCGGAGGTAAAGGGTTAGCAGTTTGGTGAAGAACTTTGCTATGACTCGCTAAATTGCTAATGTCTTCGCTGCTAACGTTAGCTGTGACTGGGTTGCATTGATGTGGTAGCTAAACTTGAGCTGCTTCGGTGGTAAACAAACTCCTACTTACAAAGAAGGGATATCATTTTACCTTTATCAATGGTGCCGTCAGGGCGATTTTGATATATTCCCATTTATTGGACTGACAACTCTCACGTGATCTTCATCTTCACGTCTCCTCACACCTCCTCACCTTGCTCTCCAACTACAATGGGAGCCTATCAGCTTATGCTAAACTCAAGGAGAGCCAATCAATGTCCACTTTAAGGTGTGACTGACCATCCCACCACCAACAACTCAAGCACCAACAGCACCACGCATAAAACAGATTTAAAAAGGCATATTGCATATAGACAGTTAAGGTAGAGAGTAAAAAACATAATGCGCTAAATATGTCTGCAATTAATTAATCTCAATTAATGCGCTAATTTGACACCCCTAATTTCACTGCAATTACACTATAAAAAAACAAGACTAAAAACAACTTCAACTGTTGTAAGAAGTTTCTAAAAGTAGAAACTTATGTAACAAAAGCATCTTAAAGGGGACAAACAGGCTAAAAATGGCAGCTTGTGTCCATTAGCATGCAATCTGCGGCGAATGCAGATGTGAGAAAAGCCGAGCTCATAAAGTCTTGCCTCTCTGAAAGATTCTCCACGCTTGACCTTACGGATAATACTTCCGCTAGATTTTGGAGTGCTTAATAAGTAATATTCTGCTAAAGGCCAGCAGGTATTTGGAGCAGGGAATCATTATTGAATGAGGCTCAGACCACGTTTATGGTCCCAATTATGCTAGGCTATAAAACTCTGATACTGGCCGAGCAAAAAGTTTCACAGAGTTTCCAAGTTGCTGAGGAGAGACTCCAGATTAGAAATTCATTTGAGAAATGTGATGTGCAATTATGATTGGGAGATGGGGGAAGAAGTTGCATCATACTTACACCAGCTTTTATCTCTGGTCATATCAAGGCTAATATCTGTTAAAATATGCAGCGTACAAGACTGAAAGTGAGTGGAATGAGACACATAATGGCTGCATCCACATAATGAATTTTGGGTTTGGTGTACAGAGCTATAATTTAAACCATCGCTTATACAAATCTCAGTAAGCTAACATTTCTCAAACATAATCCCTCGGATGGATCTGAGTGATATTACTATCTAAATGTGTACGAATAGATTTCACCCAGTGACGGAGTGTACACAGCAGATGAGTTGTAAATATTTCATTTTGATTTCTGGGATGAGGTTTTATTATTGATGATGAAAAGGAGTACAGCATTCTCCAGCACAGAGATTATGGTAAAATGGATATTACTCTCGCTGAAGGTTTTATAACAACAAACAGCAGCACAGGAAACTTCAGTCTCCCAGTCTCTGCCTATATAACACCTCCTCTTCCTCTTTTCCTCTCCTGTCATCTCTATTCCTCTCTGCTGGCCGTGAACCCACACCCGTTTCTTTTCCTCTTTCAAGGCATCATTTGTCTTCTCTCTGCCAGTCTCTGTCATGCTTTCACCC
>OOFC01043378.1:0-10365 GCA_900323345.1 Pseudochromis fuscus | reverse complement strand
ATAATGTTAAACTTTTTTTTTTTTTTTTTTTGCTTCATGTTTTTCATGACTTTTTGTCACTTAATGGAGAGTCCTGGATAAACATAAAATTATCAATAAATAAATGGATATCTGTGTAACATTTTAGGTCAGTCAGTGAGTGATATGATGATTCATGGTGATTTATTTCAGTTTTCCCTTGAAGTTGCTCAGACAGGAATGAAAGTCCAGTGTGTGTCTCCAACCTCATTTATTACACACTGCAAACCTCTTTAGTTCAAACACTCTCCAACCATGTGAATATATTTTTACTTTCACCAGCAGCAATCTAGGCCTGCAGATGTGACTGGATTAAAATGTGTGACTGCGCCACATTCTCAGATGCCCTCACAGCGAGGACACGCCCGGGATTAAAGCATTCAGCTTCACATATCAGTTTAATCCGCAGGGTATTAAATAGGCGAGCAGTGAAGAGCAGGCCAGCAACTTCCAATGCAGAGAGATTTTTCTTGCTTCATGTTTAATCCTGTTACAGAGCTGGATGGATGGCAGGTGGAGCTGCAGAAGTCAGTGATGTCGACTTCAGATGTGTACAGACTGTACTGTGCCTGCAAATAATAAATCTGAAAACGTGAAGATGATGTGCATGCACGCTAACAGAATGACTTCCTGCAAAATGCTGCTCCTCAGCCACAATGTGTTCACAGTGGACAGTCTGGTTATTCTTACAGTTTCAGCCAATTTAACCTCTGTTCTACCTGGTACCAACAAATGAAATATTATGTAGATCTGAGTCATAAGTTACCTGTTTCCAGGTTACTGTGTCATTTTACTGGGATGTCCCTGTGGTTGAACAAAGCACAAAGAAAACAATGTGTTAGTCATACTGACATTTGCAATGAGTGATCACACAGAGGGATCAGGGAGACAGAAATTTGGCTTCTTAACTCTGCTGATGAAAATCTTTAACGTGTCTGTGCAGGTTTCATTCATTGTTCTTCCAAATTCATACTGTTAGCATCAGAAAAAGAAAAGCCTAACTTTCTGTTGCACCTCAAAAAACAAACGAACAAACAAACAAACAAACAAACAAACACACCATAATAACTTTCTATAATTAAAAAACATCTTGTAGCTTCAATTTTAGAAGCAATTTGTGTATTTTTTTGTCTTTTTAATATTTAATCAAAGATGATTACATATGTAAAGACAATATATTCAGTTAAATAAAAATATTCAATGTTTTTGTTTCTGCCAAATTACACAAGATATCTGTCAATATACAAACAAAGTTGTGTTGAATTACATAATAAATGTAAGTTCAACTGTCCCCAATTGTTTCAACTTTTAGAAATGTATGAACTGCATTAAACTTGAATTTAACAATTGTTCATTTTTTGTGAAATGATGAAAAATTTGTGAATGTATTTTAATAATCTTTATATTACGGGAAAAAACTAAATTGTTTCTTGTGAAAAATAAAAACTTTATGGTTATTTACAGTTTTTTTTCTGTTGTTTTGCATTAGATATGTTAATTCAGCCTACTTAACTTACTTAAAGTTTCCACGTTCCCACATGAAAAAATAATTGTGGTAGTTGGTGAAACTGGAAAATAAAGTTACAGATTATTTTTGCAGCAGAAGAACATATACTGTGGATGAAGACAGTAACAGAGTTGTTCTCAAAGATGAATGTAAACACTGTGTACTTTAAATTGATGTTTCCTATGTAATCTTGGGAAATATCTGGAAGTTTAAACAACAAACGTGGAAGATGGATTGGTGGATCGGCGTGTCTGCTTGTTTTCTTAGTTGTATCTCTGTCTATTGCCATAATTTGGCCCTTTTGCAACATTACCTGAAAACCAAACCAAACCAAACCAACTGGCGAGTGCAGAGTGCGCTGAGGACATCCCACTAATTAAGCATTTTTCAATGTTTTGTGTTGGTTATTTCTGAAAAATCCCTGTGCAGTAACGTAAACAACAAATCATATTCCAGTCTTGTTTATGAAATTTTCATTTCTGTCAACAGTCTTGCAAGAACGCTCATTACAAAAGTTAAAGCTTATCACTCTTAAATACCATGATCGGGCATCTAGGATCCTACCAAAGGAAGCCAGGATGAAAATACATGTGAACTGTAAACTGTAGAAGTTTCATAGCAATCAGATCATCTGAACTGTTGGTTTTCCTCCCGGAAAACTGGGTAGTGCTTGACGAGCATTATCACCGCCATCAATACGCAGCGGGTCTCATTAAACTTGCCATCATACACCTAGCCCTGGTTGAAGTATTATTTATTAAATTGATATGTAATCATATCCCTATTCTTGCCATTTCAATTGCCTTTCCAATGATGTCTCACTTTCTGAAATCAGCAAAACATTTATAAAGTTATGATCGTTTAAGCACGGAGCAACCGGGGTCACAACTCCTGATCCAGACCTCCATTGGTCCCCGTTATAATTCAGGTGCCAAAGGTGACTTCATTTTTGCACTACTTAAAGCTCTGTAACTTTCTTTTTTTTTTTTTTTTTACATCTGGCTATAATCCAGATATCGTTGAAAAGTTCTTTCCATGCCCTTTCCAGTGATGCCAATTGTTTTGGTATTCAGTCAATTTGAAATTTTTTCCCACATAGCTAGGCATAGATGTATCAGCTGTTTCCCGAGCATTTACTAAAATCATGAAGAAAACACCAGCGATTGCTCGCATTTTGGCATCTGTTCAACCTATTGAAATGCTGCCCCACTTGTTTTATTGGTGTCCTGTAAAATGTGTGTTAGAATATTAATATTATGTGTGTCAAATACACATTTTTGACTCCTGACGCTACTCGTCTGTTTACCATTGAGGACCTCAAACATAGCGTCCCATCCCATAATCCAGTGGTCCCCAACCTTTTTTGCACCACAGACCGGTTTGAATTCGGCATTATTTTCACAGACCGGCCTTCAAGGTGTGGCAGATAAATACAGCTTCAATAAAATAACACAACTGGAATAAAAAAAACAAATGTCTCCCCTTTGCAAAGAAGCTCTCCAAAGATGTTTGTTTTTTTTACTTATTTTCGCTAGTTTGCAGACTTGTTTATTTGGCTAACGTGTTTGTAACGTGTTTGACCAGTATCCCCAACACTGCAGAATAACTGACTGCTGTCTGTTAACGTCTGCTGCATGACGTGCTGTTTGGATCTATGTAGGTTAATCATATCGAGTAAGAATGACCATAGTTTATCATCGTCATCGAAATACATTTTATGTCGATGTCAATGCTGGACTCGTTTTATCGCCCAGCCCTAGTTCATAGTATCATTTATTTTCTTCTAGAGCTGATTTATATAAAGTTTGATCCTTGCAACACTCGCCAGACGAGCCTCGCAGACTCTGATTAAACTGCTGCTTTTCTCAAGCTTGAAATCAACTGGTGACTCCTGCTTTAACATGATACTAGTCTGCAAGCTTATGGAAACAAATCAGTAGAGTTGGTGTTGTGATGCATTTTTATATGTTGTGTGTGTATCTTTCCATCCCCAGTTGGTGCTGCCGGGAGGTAAGCTGATAGTAAACATTTATGAGTGCCAAGCCATCAAACAGCTGGCAGCCCTGCATGGTTCTTATTGCTTTATTGATTGACTGGAATGATCTCATAAAGAGCGTGCTCATATCAGAGAGGCTGCCAGCTGAGAGAGCATTAACTTGTAGGTAGAGGCTTTGAGCACAACTCCCATAAACACAGCTTTACTACACTTCATTATTTTCCTCTTGTTCGGAGACTCAGTGACTCTGCTGCTGCTCAGGAAAATCTGAGCTCCAAAACTGGTACACACACACACACACACACACACACACACACAGGAGTGCAGCAGTTTTGGAGTCTGTTCCAGGATTCAGGTGGAGGTTTTGGCAGAGCTGCAGCTCAGGTGGGATTATGCAGCAGACATGTAATGGCATTGTCTCACTCACTCATATAGGAAATCACAAATATTAGCTCCTACTCTGTAGTAGAGGACAGCAGCTATTAAAAGCCTCGGTTTGGGACCAGGGAAACTTGATGAGGACATCCTGTTTTGGAGGAAATGTCTTGCGGCACCATGATCATATTCAGTGGCAACGTTCAAAGCCAGAGGAGGAAGCAGTGGGTCGGTTCACATCAAGTGAAAAGTGCGTGGATATCAAGTTGTTAGACGGGCTAATCAGCATTTCACTTTGACACCAGTGAAAACTGTGTGTGTCTTTTCTCTGGAAACCCCAAGAGGATGATTCTTTTCTTCGACTGAACCTCTTATGAAAAAGGGAAATGATTCATTTGAGCTAATATTGTTTGATGCCACACCCATTGCATTTGTCTGTCCTTTCATTATATGATGCCACACTGGATGTTGTTTCAACAAAGTTTTTGAGCAGTTTTAAGCAGAATTAACAATGAAACACACATGTATAAGCTGCTGATCATATTGTGTGCAGACAGAGACACAGTCACAGCCACAACAACATCACCTGTTGGTGGTTTTTTTTTGTTTTTTTTTCTGTAGCCAGAAGTGACCATATTTGGATGAGAGGGAGGAGCTGACTGCAGCTAACTGCCTGTGAAAACTCCCACCGGTTACTCAAAGAGGCCACGCCCTTAAATATGCATCCCTTTAATTATGCATCCCTTTAATCCTAAGCTGTATAAAAATTCAGTTGTCATGAACACACACCTTGACGTTTAGAGCTTCAAGTTTACATTGGAGAGCAGCAGTGTTTTTGTACTTCAGCTTTGGCTTCAAAGCCAGATGTTGCTGCTTGGATGTGGATTATTGATGTATGTCCTGTTTTGAACAACGCTGCATTATCTTTGGCTCTTTATCTTAAACATGTAGTCACATGTTAACACTGTGGTTTAAGTGGATGTTTTGTCAACTTGTGGCCACAGTTTGAGGAAAAACTACCCTCCACTACCTTTAGTCAAAATTGAAACACTTTCATGAATATTTACCTGTAGGGAAATAAACAAAGGTGCCATATATTGAATGGTTGTGGCCATCGTGAGGAAATCATCTACATACTGAAACCATCAGGATTTTAGTTGCATTAGGATGTTGGTGAATTACCACCTCGCTAAACAATTATTATTATTTTATCTCTGATTTTTATTGTGCTCTGTGTCTCACACCATTTGCCTGTGGTTAAGTTATTATTGACCACAGTGTGTTTCTCCAGGTTTAGAAAAATAATTTCTTGAAGTTGACGTGTGTGTACTGAAAGAACAGTAAACATATTGCAGCAATGCTGTGTCTCCCACAATGTAATGACTGATGCAAACTAGATTCATTATGAATGTGCCCTCAGGGATCATTATAGTTTTTATGACACCTTAATTAAAGCAGTGGTGGAATTTCCACATGCCCATAATCTATTTGGATTGCTGTGTGTGTGTGTGTGTGTGTGTGTGTGTCTGGTCTGCACACTTTGCTGACACTGTTACAGTTTATGCTAATGATCTCCGTGTTTGTGCTCCAGCTTTCCTCTCCATCATTTTGTTGGCTCACCTCCTGCCAACCTCCTCCTCCTCCGCCGCCTCCTCACCATCCCTCCATCTCCTTCTTTCTCTCTTTCTGTTTTTCCATCTGTTATCCCTGAGTCATAGCTGAGCTGTTAGGACTGGCTGATCACCTGCAGCCAAACTCTGTGTGTATGTGTTGCAATACACACTTTTTTCGCAGCAGACTGTAATTGAATTTCAACGGGTTGACCAGACTGTTTTCTAAAAACCATTCAGATTTATCTGTACATCCTGTTAAATTTGACAAACGTGATTTCATGCATTGACCAGAGCAAAGCTCAGTCAGAGTGTTTAAATTGTTACCAGGAGGAAACCAATACTAAGCAGAAGACGAGCTGCTTTTTATTCACGTGAATGTGGTCAATGCAGACGAGTTGTGTTTAACTTTGGGTTTTTGTCTCCAGGCAAACCAAACAGCCAGATGATTTATATTCACTGTTACTGTTGCATAATGCATGAAAGTACCCACTGTGCACATGTGGCAGAAGTTTATGTTTTTATTAAGATTTTCAGCAGGAATATTTCTTCTGGAATAACAATAGCACATCCTCTGAACAGAGGAAACTCACATTATTCTTTGGATCTTTAAGGTATTCTGAGGAAATCAGACAAAAACCTTAACTGTCTCAGTGTGCCTCTCAGTGTGCCTCTCAACTCTTAGAAATATGTGTTAGTAGGACATATTAATTATTGTTTATGTCTGTTGATGAATTTCTTGACTATGAAGACATGTTGAACCTTTCACTCACTATTTCTTTAATCCTAAATAAAAATATATAAAAAAATATTTAAATAAGAGCTGAATTAAAAAGACCAGATTTTTGTCTTTGAGAAGCAAAACAAATATAAATGCAGATGACCAGTAACAGGACGGTGCAGTGGTTAACACTGCTCCCTCTCAGCAGCAGGTTTATGGTTTGAACCTCGGCTCTGGGGGAGTTTGCCTGTTCTCCCTGTACCTGCAGGGTATTTCCCCAGGTACAAACACAGTCCATACACATGCTGGTTAGCTGAATGGATTACAGTATATTGACTGGATGCATGGCTGTCTTTGTGTCAGCACTGTGACAGACTGGTGGATGATTGGAGGATGAGTAATACATTATTAATCTTGTTTCTTAAAGAACTTTCTTTAAAAAAAAAAAAAAAAAAAAAGGTGATGAGAATTTTACTTAAAGAAAGGCTTCGGGAAAAAATAGGATTAACCCAAACTGTAAAGAGGAAAAACCACCAATGTTCTGGCAGCTAAAGCAACAAAGAAATACTGTCAGATATCAGAAAATAACACATAAAGCTCTGACATTTTCTAAAATCAATTACCCTATTTTCCGCACGATAAGGCACTATAATTTTCTCAGACAGTGCGCCTTATAATCCGATGTGCCTTATATATGGATCAATATTGGTTAATTATGGCTACCGTAGTCAGGGGGTGTCGCTGAAGTAACAGCGGTAAAAACGGTAAAGGGGAATTCCAGTCCCACACCACTTGTGTGTGTATAAAGACCCCAAAACGGCATGAATGCACTAACTACGTGATAACAAGTTGGACTACCTGTTGTACCTTGCTATTGGTAAAAGATAAAACTACATCACTGACGTTACCTCGGGGAAAAAAATACAACAGCTGTTCATGTAGCTCTGAACTGTGACAAACGGAGTTGGAAATACATTGTTTTCAACAAAGGCGGTGCAAATACCGGTAAGAGCACCCGGTACGTACGGTACTGTATTGTGAATGTACTAGCTTGTTTTTGGAGTGAACGGAGTTGTCAGAACGTTGGTTTGTTTTCTATTAATAAAGTTTGACTGACTGACTTATCTGACTGTTTTGTTGACATCCCCTTTAACGCAGCCTCATCTAGATGGTTGGATAACACAACCCCAGCCACTACAGTAGTTTCTATTCTATGCTCCTTATAATGCAGTGCGGTGAAAATTATTTGGTGTGGTTTTTTTTGGTTTTTTTAATCAGGAAACTTACAGATTTTTGGTCATTGTAATGAACTTTTTACAGTTATGTGCTTCAATTGTTTTTTTTAAATTCCATAACTTGAAAAGCATCCCTGCTGACCCTCTGTGGCCTCTGACACAGACTCAGGTGGGCTGTGGGTCGTCACATCAGGACCAACATGCAGACCTGTGAGAACTCCTCCATTAGAGTCAGTGATGGCTGATCTTTGACAGACAGTCTGAACCAGGAATGAAAACAGAGCGTGCTTGGTGAACCGCACGAACGCTGTGGCCAAACCACACATTTATCCTGGCAGCCAGCGCAGCGGGAGCCCTGTGGGAATAACGTAGCATGCTAGCTTTGTATTACGTAGCCCGACTGTTGCTTTGGAAAAGTAATGGCTTGCCATGAGGAATTATGAAGATGGATTCCAGTCCAGCAGCCGGCTCCACGCAGGAGTGGAGCTTTTTATGAAAGCACTTGATTGTTGTTCCCCTGAGTAGAGGCCGGTGTCATTACTCCTGAAGCCAGACCTCTTGCATAAGTTTGTGAGGATGAGGATGATGGTTAAAACATGTGGACTGCCCCCGCTGATCTCATCACACATACATCAACGTTTCTTTGTCCTCTCCTTTTTATTTGCTGAGACCACTCTGGTTCAGGGTCAGGTGCACCTCAGCCAGTTCAAACGTTAACTCATTAAACAGAGGTTGGATTTTAGGATTTGCTGCTTCATGATTTCACATATAATGCTGTGTAATCCTCCAAGTCCTGGCAAATGAAAACCTGATTTAACATTCAGGAACTCAAAGTGTACCATGAAGCTTTCTGTCATTTTTAAAGGCCATTCATCCCGCTCTCTGCTTTTATGTGTCTGAGCTGCTGTGCTGCCAAAGGCCATGTTGTTATTCACAACTTACACTAAAGCAGATTCTGTCTTTCTGCATGGGCTATTAAATGTTATTTAATGTGGATCAAATCCATTTCACATCCAGCTCCCTCTGTTTGGCTCAGCGAGCTGCCAACACATCACAGAAGGCATTTATGTAAACACAATAAGACTGAATGACTAATGAAGAGAGCAACATTTACAAGAGTCAGTTGAATTGTGTTGGTCCTCAGGCAGTGAGGTGGCAAATTTAAACAGCTGAAGTAGAAAGGATGAAATGGAACAAAATAGATAACAACTGTGACAGTAATATAATTTAAGTGTCATTTTCTGGTAACTGAGGAAACAAAGCGTTAAAAAATTCAGTAAAATAACTTATGACACATTAACCCAGAGAAATAGAGTCATTTTCCATAATTAAAATACTGTTTGTAGCTTCAGTTTTAAATGAACCCCTGTGTAATGTCTGGCTTTTTAATGTTCAGTGAAGGATATTTACACATGTAAAAACAATGAAATGATAATAAAATCCCTTTATTCAATGTTTTTGCTGCGAAAACCTCCATAATTATACAAGATATGTAGTACGTTATGTTATACAACAAATCAATGTGAAATTACAGATCCACTGCTTTAAATGGCACCTATTGTGTGAAAGTTGTAATAAATCTGTGAAGGTATTTCACATTTAAAGATCTGCATTTTCAATTTGAATTCAAACTTTTTCCAGTTACAGACACTTCATGTTATTTTACATTACATATGTATGTGCTGTTAATTTTTGTTTGAGAATTTTAAATACGCAAAAAAATTACACATTTTTTTTACCAGATACAATTGGCTCCATGTTTCATCATCAGATTTTTTCCTAATGTTTTGTGTAAAATGTGTTGCAATAGATAATCTGTCCCCTCTGTCTCTGTCTTTTGAAGCAAGTTGCACAATCAGCTATTTATGATTAAAATGAGAGCTCCAAATGATGAAATCTTAATCTTTTTAATAGGGATGCACCCATACCACCTTTTTCCAAAATGAGTAGTGTACGAGTACTTGCAGTTGAGTACTCACTGATACCGATATAGAGTACTTCCGCTATTACACATAAAGGTACATAATTTGCGTTCTGCTTTGTTTTTGTTGATCTCATCCCCCTTTTCCACCAAACAAGAACGGGTGCTAGTTCCGGGCTGGTGCTAGAGCTGGCGGGTAGTTGGTTCAGATCCCGTTTCTCCTATGAACTGCTTTTAATCATCTGTCAAATGTCCTCATTTGGGACCTCTCTCCAATGCAGGAAACGCTCCAAATTGTCATCCTCCATTACTTTCTTTATTTACACCCTGAACGATGAGGAAAAATCAGCAATACTTCTTGTCATGACTGGCTCGCCGAAGCCACTTGCCTGATTTGCATAAATAAATAAAAGCACGTGGACCGTGCGATCGGTCTGCTTGTATGGATTACATGGAGCAGTATATCAGTGCACACCAGCGTAATTGTTACTGTCGAAGCTGGTCTACTGCCAAGTGCTGTTTTAATATGTATTTTATGCCCGGGTCAGAATAAAACTCAATGAACTTCTCCCACTCTGTTCCACTGGCAAGGAGCAAAGTTGGGGCCACGTCACTGTAAAAGGTCAGTAGGTCACTGCAGAGGGAGCCGGTTCACAACAACCGACTGCTAGACAGCTAGCCGCTGTTAACAAACTACTGTTACACTTTTACTATCAGTCCATGAAAACATTTTTTTTTTCAGCGGATATTCTAGTTACAACATGACTGAGTTAACAAAGCAGTTTTGCATCGCTACGTGCGGTATTTATTCAGTTTTGGGAAATCGATGTCCTCCCTGGTGGCATACGACGGCGAAGCGCGCCCTCGCTGTAATAAGGTTTAAATGGAGGAGCTGATCGTATGCATACAAGTCCTGTTCCTGGTTTTACAAGTCTACACTGAGATCCAGAGCCAAAACCGTATTTTCATTACTCTACTCTTC
>OOFC01043374.1:0-24910 GCA_900323345.1 Pseudochromis fuscus | reverse complement strand
TTAGCTTTTTATAAGCTAGCAAGTTCTGTGCCGCCGATACATTTAGCCTCGTCACATCAGACCCGGTCAGAGTGGACCACATGAAACTGTTTGAATAAATTCAATAGCGGCTTATAGACAGGTGCGCTCAATAGTCTGGAAAATACAGTAATTAAAATCTTTTGAAACTAATCTATGGTATATGTAGTGTTTTTGGGTGTTTATTTGCAATCATGTAGCAAAACATATTTCCATGCTTGGGCCAATTCTTCCTGCATGTATGTTCCTGACTGCTGTAAACAGATCACACTGTAACTGTACAATAAGCAGAGCGACTCGCATGAAAAATCTTGGACAGCATTTAACAGATCAGGTCTCCTACAAGTAAACAATCATTCATCGTCTGTGACGCCCCGAGGTCTGGTTTTGATGAGACCTGCAGACCTCCTCTGGGTCCCGGACAGTTTTAATGTAACCCAGTGGGATATAAATTACTTTCTACCATTGCAAGGGTAAATGAACCACACATGTATGGGAGGGTGAAGGTTATCCTTCTGTGGAGAAAACACTCTTGAATCAAAGCGTCAACTTGTATTTCTTTCCCCGATTCTTCTTGATCGAGTCTCAGTAAATACTCCTACTTAATACAATCACACTCTTCTATAAATATCACCCAATTGATGATGCGTGAACTTTAACTCTGTGTCATCTGTGCAGGTTTCACTGCCTGGTTCACGTAACTGTTTCCCCCAGTGGGAATGTTGCAGATGTGCAGAAGGAAATTTACACCACGCTTCAGAAACCCTATGCTCACTCGCCCAGTGGACTGGGCCTGACTGCTGATCCAGACAGCATACACACCACACCTCTTGGTAGGCGGGGCTTCAGCCCGAAGATACATGTTTGTAGAAAAACAGATGAGAGTTCACAATAACTAATTTTTTCTTTGATAATTGTAGAAAGTTTTGCCGCTGCCACAGACTCCTCCCCTGTCACAGCCTCCACCTCGACATCCCCCTCTCCTACCACACCAAAAACCCCAGTCACAAGCTTCACCACGAGCTCTGCAAATGTCTCTGGTGAGTCTCCTAATTCAGCCTAAATCAGAGTTTTTGTGATTGAGAAAAGCTTCTGATTTGTCTCATTCTCCTGTGCAGAGCTGTATTTTGAGGTTAAGGTGAATGTGTCGATAAAAGGAAACGGTGATCCCGAACAGATCCTCTCCACCTGGGTACGACTTGCAGAGCAGAGGAGCTCTTATTTTCAGCAGACATATAAATAAATCTAAATCTGCAGAACAAATCACACTCAGATCCTCTTCACAGCTCAACTCCAGTCTGCCTGACGACCTGATGATCGTGCTCGACCTCCAGCTGCTCCCCAAAGCTGAAAGGTGCAGTATGTGACGTAGCTGCACCATCTACTCGTCCATCTGTTTCTGGACAGTCGACCAAAAGAGGGAAACTTTAAATATGAACATTTTCTCTTACTTTCAGACATCATCTGAACCGACGGTCAAGCCGTTCTACTTCTGATCAAGTAAGTAAACGTAAAAATATCTGACACAGTCACCAACTGAATGAATGTCCAATGTTCTCTTACCAACTTTTTGGTGATATTTAAAATCTTTGAAAACCCAGAAGGATGGCTACTTTTGTTTTTGCTCCACGCCAAGTGTATATTTGAGATCTCTACATCTTTAGTGTGAGATTTTCTGATGTATACAATCAGACACTTGGAGTACACAGAGAGTAATATTAATGGTGGGATTTATACAGCGCTTTTCTAGACATTCAAAGCGCTTTACGGAGACATTCATTCATTCATACCGGTGGTGGTAAGCTATGATGCCCTGGTGCAGACTGACAGAGGTATGGCTGCCCCTCCGACCACCACCAAACCATTCATCCAACATTCATACGAGGCACAGGTGGGTAAAGTGTCTTGCCCAAGGACACACCAACAGGAAGGAGTGGGAAACGAACCACTGACCCTTCGGTTGGTAGACAGCTGCTCTATCACTGAGCCACTGCCATCCCAGGATGTCCCAGGATGTCCCAGGATGTACGCCATACGTAGCAAAAAAGATAAATATGCAAATTGATTTTCTTTTTTTTTTGTCAGAAGATTCAAGAAACACTGCAATTAAAATAAATAAATAAATTAAAATCTGGCAATTACAGTAGTTCGTGGTTCAGTCTTTACAGGGTTAAGAATTGTGAGATTGGACAAACTCAGCTCTTGACTGAAACCCAGTATAAAGAATTACTTTCAGTGGGATCAATAGATCTATGAAGAAAACACTTGTCCAAACACCATGATGCACCATCTTCATGTTGTCTTGAACTGAAATACTCCTTATTCTGAAAACTGCATTATTTTTATTTTTTCCAGGTGTTTCCATTCAGGGTTTCAAGGTATGGATCATGTCTCTCACACACTTTTTTACTGAGATGAAGATCAAATGATCTCGAACCAAAATAAATACATGAAGTGGAAGCCCAACAATAATTATCTAATGGGCAGCACAGTGTTTATTTTCATATGTGAAATGTTCTTTGTCTTATGTCAAAGATACCTAATATGAAAAACACTCTGCTTTTTATGTGTGATTTTTAAATAAACTCTTGTATATTCTGTATGTAAATCCATTATTTATTTAAACTGTCCACAGAGAGAGCTGTGTCTTCCAGGTGCAGGTCATGATGCTGCTGTCAGACGTACAGAAAATGGAGGAGCACATACAACAGCTGCTGATGAAGCCTTATGACAACGGACACGTCAGCGTAGAGGCCGAGCACGTACAGATAAGCCGCATCTGTGAGTGAGATTTGAAGATTTCATGTTGTTGACAAACTGCATCTGTGTCTTCACTTGTGTTGCTGCCTCTCTGGTTCAGTGATAGTTGAGTGCAACGCAGAGACCCGCCTGACCCGGAAAGGCCTGTTTGCGTGGCCCGACACCTCAGGAGGGAAAAATGCTACTCAGACGTGCCCCAAAAACCCTCAACTCACCGCCACCAGACACTGGTGAGAGATCAGACTGCTAATGAGAGAGAAGAGACTCTGTCCAGGACACACTCATTCACAATTATGAATTGTGTTTGTCAGTACAAACAAATTATCTGCACATATGAAGCCAGATTACTGTTTTCATTCAGACTGCTAGCCTCAGTCTGCTAACTCATGCTTACACACTGTTTAGCAGGTGCGTATTTTCATGCTAATGTTATTAGGTCAAGAAGGTTTGAAAGTGTTGGACAAACTTTAATCCTCTGAACTGCTAAAATGAACCACTTCATGCAGTAGTTCCATCTATACACGTCCATCTATAATGAAAATAAATACACACAAAAAACTGATATTTTTTCCTCTATTTACAAATGTAATCAGGTGTCATGTCTGTAGCTGCTTCACTGTTGACATGAATTTAACAGATCAATAAGAGCAGGTCTATCTGGTATTGATTTGATCTGTTGGTGTATTTACATCTGTCCCTCTGTTCAGGAGTCTTTCTGCCTGTTGACTCTGTGTCATAATATCTGTCGATGGCTGGGCTGTAAAAGCATTAATCAGCAGCTCAGTGTCATTACTGAGGAAGATAAATGACGTGATTCCCAGAATCAACAGTTTCACAGCTGCATCACGTAATCAAATCCACTTAACACCATTTTCTTAGAAATGAGCAGCGTCGGGCTGAGGGCAGGAAGTTGACATCAATGTGGAAATTGGAGATAGAGCAACAAGAAAAGTAGTTTTTGGATGAACCTACCAAAATCTGTTGAACACAATTCACTTTATTTTATTTTTTCCACGTTGTGTGTTTAACTGTGTTCACCACCTGTTTGACAGCAAACTGTGCCTCAACACCCACTGGTTGGCTCCTCACCTGGACGACTGTCCTCCAGTGGTGGAAACCATCCCTGATCTGGACCACATCGAAGTCACTACTGGTTTGTTGCACACTTTTAACTTCACGTCTGTCATGTGACCAATTTTAGGTCTTGAATAATTTCATATTTGAACTTTATATTTATGCCTCGAAAATCTAATAAATAGTGAAGTATTTCCTAATAACATATTTAAAAGCCATCCTGTAAAATGAAAGACCAAGTCCTGATCGTCTTATTTTGCAGTGGGTCAGGTGTGTGTAAAACTGCACCGACTACTAAGAAGCTAATATGCAACATCCCAAAGGACATTACTGAATATTGGCGACATAAATGACTTAAAAGTGTGAATCACTTTATTTTTGTTCTAAAGTAGAAAGTGATCAACAAGTTTAGTATCACATTTCAACTAAAACCCTGTGTGACAATTACAGACTCAAACTGTTTATGTTCAGTTTAGTTGAGATTAACACTCAGAATTAAAAGCTGTTCTGGGATGTGTTGCCTGAAACTATTGCACCTGAAATCTGTATATTTGCCCATTGGAGTAAATTTCAATTTTGCATAAGTGATTTACTTTACATGTGATTTAAAACAAATAAATAAATATAAATTCTAACAAAGACAGCTGCTGCTCTCGCTCTTTTAATTGTGTTGTCCATGTGATTCCTGTTTCACATTTGTTACATTATAACAACAAGTCTGGGTTACTTTCTTTCACAAGTTGCATCATTTTCTCCCAGACAATGCTCTGGATATTGTGGAGATGATTGAAGATTTACTGAGGAACCACTCCAGCCTCAGCTACCAGGAGCTGGCCACAATCCTCAGCAAGCTGCAGGACATCGTCAAGCTCAATGTGGTCACACCAGTCCTGGGCCAGGCTCTGATCAACATCATTTCAGACATACTGGAGTCTGACAGCGACCTGATGCCTTTTACCAACACGTGAGGATTGAAAAGCTGCAACAGAAATCCTAATGACAGCTTCAGTAATCTCCAGTGACACCTTTCTGTGTGTTCTCCCCCAGCATCCTCAACATCACCGAAGCAGTGGGAAACAAGATGGTGGGCTATGAGGGCTCGTCCACCCTGGTCGCTCCAGCTCTCGCCATCTCAGTGGTGGATGTGGGTCCTGAACCGTTTGGCAGTTTGACTTTTGGAGTGTCGTCTGATCGAGAAGGAACCAAACCCGAGGTGGGAAAATGACAAATGTCTCAAGTTTATTCAAAGTAGACCAGAAAGACAATTACCTTGGGCTCATGTGCTTATTTTAAGATAATCCTTGACCATGTTTTATGGCTGCGGGTAATATTTATTATACATTTTTTTAACGTGCTAATTACCGTATTTTCCGGATTATAAGCCGCTACTTTTTTCCGACGCTTTGAACTTAAACACCGGTGTGGCTCATGTATCGGCGACACGAAACTCGTTGACTTTTTACAAGCTAGCAAGCTCCGTGCCGCTGATACATTTAGCCTCGTCACATCAGACCCGGTCAGAGTGGACCACATGAAACTGTTCGAACAAATTCAGTAGCGGCTTATAGACAGGTGCGCTCAATAGTCCGGAAAATACGGTATGTTTTATTCACTGATTTATTATTTGTTCATAAGGTGTCAAATTTGAAAACGTTTACAATAATATTCAACAAGAAAGAACCAAATCTTACCAACAACTAGAGAATATTTGGCATCTTCTCCACGTGTTTTCCTTGAAAAATCAACTCTATGCTATTTGAAGTTTGAAAATGATGGGAACTCTTTCAGACCATTTCTTAAAAAGCTTAAAACGTATCACAGGGTGACCACAAAAACACTCCTAGATATCAAAGAGTTGTACGTTATAGATCACCACACCTCACTGTTTGTGGATTTTTCCTTTGGGGACATGTCGAGGACAAAGTTTCTGTCCCTCCACTACCTGTGACTCTGGATGATTTGCTAAAATGCATCAGTGAAGCTTAAAAGATTACAACTGGATGTGATGCAGAACATCTGGACTGAGCTTGAGTATCACATTGATGTCCACAGAGCAACAAGACGGGCGCACATCGAGTGTCTGTGATAATACCACATGAAACTTTATTACTTTATACCACTGTAGCCACCAGTATTGTAGTAATATTCATTTAAGTTTGAATATTTGAAATCCAGGAGGGTCTTTGTGATAAATTGTGACATAAAGGTAAACCTACATCAACACCTCCCTGCACTGCCAGTTGACTACTACAGTTCTAACTTATAATCTTGTTTCCTGTTTTATTTCCTCTTCAGTACCATAAAGGAGGAATAAACTCATCTCACTCCACAATGACAGTCACATATATTCTACATCATTCTACTTGTTGCAGCTCTGCATTAACTGGAAATATTGTACATCATGCCTCGTGTCTTTATTACAATTTAAAATCAGATCAAAGGAGTTTGACTAATGTTCAGTCTTTGTTTCCACTTTTTGGCATAAGCAACATTTCTCTGTGTGTTGTAGATTTTTATTAACAGGTATCCCTTCAGCGGCATCGTGGCTTTCATCGCGCTGCCGTCTGTCCTGAAGAACAACTTCCCTCAATACGGCCTGAACCAGAACCCACCGAGAGTCCAGTTTCAGTTCTTTGGTATCCCGGGTCTCTTCAAGGTACTGACCTGTATGAATCTTTTCTCTATGGTTACATTAAAAAAATATATTTCAAAATCCCTCAGAGCAAACAAACTGGTCTTACATGAACATTAGTTGAATAAGTTATTCATATCTTCTTTGTTTTCAGAACAGCCCAAAGGGACAGAACCTCAACTCCTTTGTGGTGTCGGCAAGTGTGACCAACGCCAGCTCTCCCATCAAAGACCTGTCTGAAGACATCAAAGTCACGCTTCACCATATTATACCTTCTACAGTAGGACAGGCCGTCTTCTAGAAATACTTTGATTTCCCTGTTGCCAATATAAAACATTTGATTCATGAATAGTTTTACTTTCTGCTCTTTTGAAGCTTTCCGAGTGCGTTTACTGGAACTTCAATAAAAACAGTAAGTCCTGCTTTAAGTCCTGTTTAATAAACAGTATTAAATTAATAATGGTTGAATTGTGAGATATTAATAGTCAGTGTTTCCTTCCAGATGGACACGGAGACTGGGACGGTCACGGCTGCAGGAAATACAACGGCAGTGTCAACTACACCACGTGTCTGTGTGATCATCTCACACACTTTGGAGTTCTTCTGGTGCTGACTCACTGTTTCACTTCGTACGACCTGCAGCACATTAAAAGTCTCACTGCAAACAGTAGTAGCAACAAATAGGTTGCAGAGAAGAAGTGGTGGTACAACTTCAAGATGTGGCCAGCAGGTGGTGCTCAAAGCACAATATATACAGATCTAATGTATTTTTGAGCAGCTGGGGTAATAGGTGTGGGAAAAGCTTCATGCTGCTGATTTAAAAACTGGAAGTGTTTTTATTGTGTATAGTGTAATATGTATTTGCATATATTTAAGGTTTGGCCAGGCATTTTGTTTGGAAAGGTTTTAAATACAAACACTACTGAAACAGACCTAAGTACAATGTGTATATGTGCATATACAATGTGTACTCAAACTAGCTTTTTAAAATCCTGTTAATCTCACCAGATCTTTTGGAGAGACCAAAATCTACTGTGTTGCTTTATCTTTCAACAAATTCTCAGCCAAACTTCTCCTGCATAAGATGTGGACAAATCAACCACAAATGTAAACATTTATTAAAAGAAAAGTCAAAGTCAAAAAGTTCCTCAAACACCTGGAGGTCTTATATGTATTGAAATGTTTCAGCAGCAGGTTTGTTGCTATATTAATCATTTATGGCACAGTATTTCGTACTGACTCGAGGTAAATAATTGTGGTATTGTAGGAACATGTCGTTAACGATGGACGTACTGACAAACAACAAACATCCAACAGCCTGTCCACGGTTCCTTAAAGATATTATTCCACCAATTGTGTCACTAATTTGCACATATTTGCACTGGAGTTTGTCATTTTAATGTTTCAGATTCTTCATGGTGGTTTGTGCTTGTAGCAGGAGCTGTTAGTGGGACATTGGAAAATAATCACACGTCCACTCCACTGTGTGTCTAGGATGTCTCCAGGACTCCGGTGGACACGGCTAATGAGCAGATCCTGACCATCATCACCTATTTGGGTTGTGGAGTCTCGTCACTGTTCTTGGGAATCACTATTCTCACTTACACAGCTTTCGGGTAACACGCCGACCACCGAGTTTTCTATTTATATGCTGTGAGTGTTTACATGCAGCCTGGTTTATCTGCTGAACTGCCAGTGCTGATTCAGATTTGTATTTTTGAGTCATTTCTACATCTGCCTTGTTCTCACTAAAACAGCAATTGTTACTAAGCTGCGATATTTAGACACTTGAGTGACCAGTTTGAATAGTGATTTTTCTGAGCATGAAAAAGTATGAACATTGTTACAGTGATAAACTTTATTCTGTCTAAAATTTCAATTTGATCCTCCCGTCTCCAACTTAGAAAACTTCGTCGGGACAACCCGTCTAAGATCCTCATCAACCTCTCTCTGGCCCTGCTGGGTTTGAACCTGGTTTTCCTGGTCAACTCATGGCTGTCGTCCTGGGGAGTGTACGGCCTCTGTGTGGCCGTGGCGTCCACCATGCACTATTTTCTCCTGGCGTCGTTCACCTGGATGGCATTAGAGGCCGTTAACATGTACTTTGCCCTCATCAAAGTGTTCAATGCCTACGTGAGCTCCTATATCCTCAAGTTCTGTGCTCTGGGATGGGGTGAGTTGTGTTTTTAAAAACCTTTTTACATGACCTGAGAGGTGCTGAAGGAGCGTTGAAACTCTTTGGTCCAGGTCTTCCTCTGGGGATCTGCATCCTGGTGCTCATCGTGAACAGAGAGGCGTACGGCAGTCGGCTCAACACAGACTCTCAGTCCACCTCAATGCCACTGGACAACTCTGACAACTTGTGAGTTCTGACTTCCTCTTAAACTCATTTCTTTAAAGCGTCTTTAAAAACAGCTGAGTGAGAAAATCACACCGAATCCTTGGGGGTGCTGATGAGTTACAGGTTTAATGCAACAATAAAGATTCATGTAAAAACTGCATGCAATGCTCACCTTATTACAACTGTTGTTTTATGGTCATATGTATATTTTATTTTGTCAAGCACCCTGTCAGAATTAGTCAAAGCAAATACCAACTAACATCCAAAAGCAATTAACCTCATACACAGCACATGACAGCGACTTTTCATCCCCCAACCCTCCATTAACTACTAACTAACCACTGTAATTATCTCAGAGGTCACATGAAATAAAGAAAATCTTCCTGATGCCACGTATCTGTGTTTGCATGGTCTTTATATTAAATTTAAGAACTTTAAAAATAAAAAAGAAGAAGTTATTCTTTTTATTAAAATTCATGTGGTTCCAGAAAATATCACATTTGGACTCACTGCTTTCAGGACCTGACATATGGCGACACTTCTTATATGATTAGATAATAGATTTTATTGGTGCAGCATCTTTCCTACATGAAATGCAGCATTAAGCCCTTCACAGTGATGAGATTACAGAAATACAAATATAAATAAACTACACAGAAGAAAAGAAAACAGTAGAAATACTGTTTGAAATAAATAAAAAATAAAATTTAAAAATAAAATGTTTAAAGTGAAGCAGGATGAATAGATGTACGTGCATGTGATTGGTAGCACACTCTGCTAATGAATGATGCCAGTGTCATGTGACATGGTATGTACATTTTAATTGGCTGTTCACGCGAGGTAAAAAATCACAGCCCATGATTTATTTTAGAGGTCACAGTGCAGCTGAGAATGTGCCAGTGCAGAAATGATACAGATTTCTTTGTACATGACTCTTTCTGTTTCCCAACATCTTTTATTTTCCTTTGTCTCCTCATTTTATCCTCCCTCAGCTGCTGGATACAGGACAATGTGACATTTTATGTGTCTGTGGTTGCCTACGCTGTGCTGGTCTTTGTCTTCAACATTGGGGTAAATAATTTCATTAAAGTTCAAACACCTTCAACTCTCTACGATTTACTTGTTAATGCATCACAGTATCCTCCTCGTTAGCTTATAATGAGCTAATTTTCTGGACAGAACTTTGACTATTTGTTATTGTCACTATCATCATCATCATACTTTGTTTTCCTGAACTTTAAGCCTCCTTCCTTTTTCAAACCACCTCAGGTTTTTGTGGTGGTTCTGATCCAGATTCGCCGAATACGAGTCAACACCCCCGCAGGGACCAAGAGAGGACTGATGCGTGACCTGAGGGGAGTTGCCAGTCTAACCTTGTTAGTGGGACTAACATGGACTGTTGGCTTCTTCACCTGGGGGCCAGCCAGGATACTTCTGCTGTACCTGTTCTCTGTACTCAACACACTGCAAGGTTACTTTCATTTTTTACTTAGAGGTCCAGCACATCTACACCTCATCACATTAAGCAGTTTTATACTGTTTGGAATTTTCTCTTGGAGACTTCAGTCATCGGCATTTGCTTTTTAAACATGATGCATTTCAGCATCTGTCACTGCAGAGCAAAGTTTGTATTTTCACTCATGTAGTAATTTTGTGAATAATATTTGCCCACAATTAGAGTATTTTTATTTATAGCTAATTTAGGACTATTGATTATGTTAATGATCCAGTAACATGCACCTACTACTACTGATCATGAACTTACACTGAAATGTTTTGTTGGATCACTTACTACTTACTGTTTTCCCCTTCTGGTCTTGAACCTCTCTCTGACTTTTTCCTCATTGTGTGTCTCTGTGTTTATTTATTAAGTAAAGGTTTGCTCACCCCTCCTGCAATTTTTTCTTCGACACCGCACTTCACGAAGAACAGTTCAAAAGAAGCTCAGATAAAAAAGAACTTCAAACAACCAAATGACGCAACTATTTCTCAACAGCTTTTTACCTTAGCTGCCCTCTATTATAATACTTTCTTTTGTATCTTTACAGTGATGCAACCACCACTGTTTACTTGTAGAGGTGAGAATGCCAGGCTAGGGTGCAAATTTAAATAAAATATCTGCTGAGGGTAGAAAGGGCCACGAACCAACGATCCAGTCTGATCAAGCTCATGAATTGATCTCCCTTTTTGTTACAGGACTGTTCATCTTCCTTTTCCACTGTCTGGGGAGGGAGAACGTCAGGAAGCAGTGGAGGATTCACCTCTGCTTCGGACGCTTTCGACTTGAGGAGTACTCTGGTACGGCTCGAGCTACTTTTGTGGAAACAGTTTGAGGTTCTTACATTTACTGTTAAACAATTCTTCATGTGACCTGTCAGCTAATTAACTAATGGTACAATCTGCACTGTAAAAGCAGAATTATAATTAAAGCTGATACATTAAATGCAACTCTGGCCTTGATTTTTTTTTTTTTTTTTTCATCTGTGTCTTGCAGAGTGGCGCAACTCAGCATCACTCGGGGCTTTGGCCAAACCCAAAACAAAACCCCCCGTAACATCGGTACCGTCGGTCCGCTCGGTCAAGTCCAGCTCCACAGACAGCACATCAGCCTCCGACACCAGTCAGAGAGACTCATCCTGCAGGAGACCAAACCTGGGTGAGAAAACAAAGCACAGTCCATCTCAGTGCTCACCCTCAGATCTGCAGGTCCGTCAAAATGGTAAATGGAGTACATCTATACAGCGCTTTCATGACCTTAGCTAGGTCCCAAAGCGCTTTACAAGGCAACTCATTCACACACACACTGACGCACCAATAACTACTGAGCTGCTATGCAAGGCGCTAGCCACCATTGGGAGCAACTTAGGGTTCAGTGTCTTGCCCAAGAACACTTCGACATGTGGACAGGAGGAGCCGGGGATTGAACCCACAACCTTACAATTCACAGGTGACCCACTCTACCACCTGAGCCACAACAAATAATAAAATGAATGTTGTACCTACAGCTTCCTCCTCCTCCTTCTCCAGCCCATACATGCAGTGGTGGTGTTTTGCTGCCCCCTACTGGTTCTCAGTTGCATTAGTCTGTTAAAACAGTCCCCCATTATAACAGAGGGATTTAATCATTTGTTCATGGAGTAGTTTTTCTGTAATGTTGTGAACACAAACCAACAGAGGCCAAAACAACTTTCATGGAGGAGGCAATAATAAAAAAAAAAAATCAAAAATTAGTAATTGCATGTTGGGAATTAAAAAGTCAAAGTTTCGGCTACAGTTAAAATCCCCAGTGAAATATTTTAGTGTGATATTTGTCTTGTGTTGACATTAAACTCATAATGAATTCCATGATCCTAATCCATTGTAAGACATTTAAGGTTGCAATTAAAGGTTATAATTCGTCTTGTTTAGATTCAGCCTCCTTCACATGAACTGACGATCACAGATTTAGTCAGACATCACAGTCTCTCGGCTGCCAGAATCACAGTGAAGGTCACTGCTTACATTAATGAGACCGCGCTGACGTTAAATAATTACAGGACTTTGTAATTAGGCTGCTTTAAACACAACTAAAAGGACATGATTGTTATTCCTTTAAAGGTTTCCTTTACCGTCTGACAGCTCAATTTAAGTTTAATCCCCCTCCCCAACTCGCAGGCATAGATTCTCACACCTGCAAATTGCTCACACATGTTTAATTACCTTGCAGGCCTTTTTGTGGATTCTCTCGCTCTTCCTCGAGCCCAGAGGAGCCCCTCAGGTACAGGAGCGCTGCCTTTGTACAGGGGGACCAATCCACCACCTGGCTGGAGGAATGACTTCTGAGACCAGGAGGAGCAAAGATAAAACCCAAATGTTTGCTTGTGAAGAATTGTTTCCATAATCAATAATGAAAATCTTAGACGTACAATACTTTAACATAAGACCGAGATACTTTGTGTGGCATTCAGTAAAAATGTAACTCTAAGGCATCACTGTATTCCAGCTTCATCAGATACATTTGTTTCCATGCAATTCTATTGTTGTTTTTGTTTTTGCTAAATATTGTAAAAGAGCCTGTAATTATGAAGACATGAACGGTTGCATCAGTTCCAAGGAGGAGTTGGTTGCCAAGCAACTGGTGAGTGGAGCCATGGTGACAATGAACCGTGGTACCACAGTTTGTGTGAAAAAATAATAAAATTTAGAATTCAAGATGACGAAAGTCTCAGTGTGTGTTCCCTCTTTGCTCAGTTTTTTTGTTCTTCAGGTTAAATTGTAATTCCTGAAAAGATTACAACACCATATTTTATTGCATTTTTGTTCTTGTAAATTCTTTGTTGTGTAGCCATAAGTCCTTTCTTTAATTTTGACCATCTGTGCTGCTCGCTTCATGGCTTCCATGCAGGTAAAATGTTTTCCAACTAGTGCAGTCTTTGCTCAGTGTACACTCAATTTATTAGCTGCAGGTGCAATATAATGTTTTGTGTAGATTTATACAAATGTAACAAAGCATTTCCAGGTTTAATTGTCTGTCTACAAACTATTAGACACCTCAATGTAATGCACAACACCATCACCCCTCCACCCTCGGTAACAGTCTGACCTGGACTCAATGGTCATCTCACTGATGTGACAGATGTAGGGGCAAATTTTCTCCAGTGCTTTCACCGTTTATCTGCTGACAACAGTTACAGACCTCACAAAGCTAATCCACTAAGCTGAGGAGAGAGGGCGAGATGTGTTGATTGGGTGGTGTATCACAGGTTGTGGACTCTAAGTTTTAAAGAAAATCTAGTCTTCATTTCTTATTGTGAGAATGTGGGTAAACTTCATCTCTATCCCCTATTATACTGTATTAGGGGAGGGATTTTATTATTCGAAATGAAACCTAGGGGCAACAAACTATACGAGTTAAACTTTGTACTAGATTTTTGTTCTTCAGCTTTCTCATCAAACAGAAAGGACTGTATGAAATCCGATGTAAAAAAGATCTTAAGATGACAAGCTAGTGAATGACAATAAGTACATGTTCATAACGCCCCGTTCATATTGATGACTGTCTGTATAAATTGGTTGCTGGATTAACACATTGTTTAGCTGATGTAGAGGCTCCTGGCTACAGAACTGTGATAATACTGCTTAACTCCACTTGACAAGACAGAGAAAATGTTCCCCTTTTGTGTACTTTTAGCCTCTAAGCGATTTGTTTCCCACCCACAATTCATTCAGACTGACTCACTCAGCACACAACAGTAGGGTCTTGTTTATTTTTTTCCTCAAACACCTACACAAACTGAAAACTTCAATACGTAAAACAGAACTAAAATTCCAGTTAAAAGTAATCAGCAAAGTTCACAGTAAAACAGTAAATCAAACTTCAAGAGGAACTTGGAGAAACTTGAACGTGACGCTGGCAGTTTCTGGATCGAGGGTTCAGGCGCTGAGGAAATCCACCAGCTTCTTTGACTTCCATGTACCAGCATGGAGGTTTTGGAGCTTCTGTTTGACCACATTTTTGGCTGTTTGGTAGCAAACGGCTCCTATCTGAAAAAAACAACAACAAAAAAAACCCCCACACAATTTCAGATCTGTGCAGCAGAGGCCACCAAACACTCGAGCAGTAGCAGATCGTACCTTCACGCTGTGGTAGGTGGGATGCTGAAGCAGATCGGTGCGACCGCCCAGCTCTGCGACTCTGAGGAAGTAACTGTAGAGGGCTCTCTTGCAAAGTCGGCTGGAGAAGCCGGGTCCGCTCACGAAGGGGGAGCTGGGAAATGATTTACACCAAAACTAAATATTCCAATGATGACTATATATCATGTATCTTTGGATTTCAGATATCTCTGATTAGTTCATAAAACAACAAACTGATTACTGGTTCTATATAAAAACACTTTTTTTATCCTTCACATTTATTCTGACAGATCTAACAAATTTGTTCAATGTCAAACCACATAAATAGATAAAATAGGTTTTGCATTGAGTACATTTTCAAGTTGTTCATCTATTTGTTGCCTCCTACAGTCATGCTCACAGAGATTATCACCTCTGTCAAGAAGGTTGTTTTCACCTGATGCTGGTTTGTTTGTCCACTAGCAACATTATGAAAACTACTGGTTGCAAGGGTATGATCCAAAGAACAAAAAAACATTAAAAAATCCTAAAAAATATCTGGTACAACTGGTGAGTGTTTCAACAAGAGAGTGCTGCTATTTCACCACAAGGGGGCGACAGTGTTCAGTGTGTATCTGGATTTTGCCTCGGTGAAGGTTGTTTGATCATGTGTGCTTCAAGAATCAATTTGAGTTTCCTTTCCTGATGAGCTATGCAGACACTGTAACTCGCTGATGTCCCTTCAAGTTTCACTTCAGTTGTGAGACAAAAACCTGGAAATACAAGCTGTACATTCTTTCCAGTGTTGCATTTAGTGACCTGCCATGTTTCCACCTCCAACACTGTTTTGGAGGATTCAGCCTGTGCTTCAGGGCATAGCTGTGCTGAACATAAAAATGTGTTTGGCCAGACAATTTCTTTCACACTGCTGGAGCAAAGTGTAACGGTGGTCTGGCTGAATAAGAGGGTTTCCCACAGGCAGCACTAGCACATTTCTTAGGGGAAAACTCTGAAGTGGACCCCTGTGGAGCCGAGTGGCGGTGTCTACACACACCGAGTTTGGAGGAGGAACTGAGTGTGACGGCACTAATAGTAGCTGACATTAGCAGATGGCTGTTCAGAGCGACTCGTATCAAATCATTTGAAGGTCTATTCCTGGACTGAGACACTGTCTGCTGCCCCTGATAGTCCTCGTATCACTCAAAACTTCCTCTTTCTTCATTGCTAATACATTCAATGTAGATTCTTGTCGGGAGACTTCAAGAGATGTGGGTGCAGGCTGCTGTTTTTTTAGGTAACAATTAATTGGTTCAGCACTAAAAGCTCAAAGAAGCTAGGAGTAATTGGCGTGCTACTTCCCCATCACTAAAATAAAGAAGTGACACAAGCAGCATCTCTTTTTATTCCCACGCTGTAATTTGGGAGTTTTTTCTGTAGGTGCTATTCTTTCACCTCCCCCTGCACACTCCACGTCATGTATCCCTGGAGCCTGTATTTCTTTGTCTATTTATAGAGTGTTGTTTGCCGCAGAGCTCATCCTGACACTTAAAACCTCTGTGTCGCCCTGAAACTAATAGTTCAAGCTGCAGGACAGAAGCTGAAATAGGCAGCAACACTGCGAGCGCCAAACAGGATCTCAAATCTATTTTTGGCTGTAATCTCTGCTCAAGGACATCGCAGCCTCCAGTGAGAGGCGCGTCTGTGTCACACTCTAGCTACTGGACATCAGCAGTTGTCTGCGGCTCCAAAAGCCAAGAGATGGCAGGAGCCCCAGGCCACACAGAGGCTGTCAAACCAGCCAACTGCATCAGACTCTGCCAGCACTTCTACTCCCTCTCTCTCTCTCTGGAAATGGCTGCAGGAGTGTAAATGAGGTAAAGCTGGAATCAGGTTGAGAGTCTCTGCAGGGATACAGGACTAGGGCTGAACGACTAATCGAATTTAAATTGGATTTGAAACGTTACGATTAATAAACCGCGTCTCATTTTTAGGTGAATGTGCCATAGTTTGTGTAACATCTATACTCATCTTTTTGTTATCCACTGAATGCTTATGTTGTGCTGTGTCATTGTATGAGCTGAACACTGGAGCAGTAATGTTGTGTTAATCACATTTAGATGATTGTGTTTGAAGTGTAAGTGAGTGAGCTTCCTATTTCAATGCTTGTTTACAGATGGCGCATTTACACTGGTACCTACACGCTTCGCTTTTGGTGCATTTACACTGGCAAAAAAGTACCTGGAACTTGGTACCTGGTACAACTTTTCGTACCTCCTCTCCTGCGGTTCCAAAAAAAGTACCTGGTCAGGTCGGAGCAGGTACTAAAATCTTATTGGTCGGAATCGTCACTACGTCGTTGCATCATCACTGCGCGGCACGTAATCTGTCCCCACAAACACGCAGCATTTTAAAATCTTCGGCAAACCGTGCAGACGTGTTTGAAATAACAACAAGAAGAGAAATGGCATTTGTTAGAAATCCTGCCCCATGGACTCAGGACGAGGTGCAAACCTTTCTGTCATTAGTCGCCGATGAGAAAATTCAGTGGGAGCTGGACGGCGCGGTCAGAAACGAAAGAATTGCATAAAAGATGACGTCACGAATGACGGCCAGCTACACGGAGGAAGGACTATCCTCGGCAATGTAAATGCAACCGAGGGGGTCGATCCCGAGCGATCCGAGGCAAAGCGAGTAGGTACCAGTGTAAATGCGCCAAGAGAGATGTCGCCATGTTGGTTTTTTGAAGACACACGTGAAGAAGCCAGAAAAAGACGACTATTTTAATTGAAGTCAGTCTTTTTTTAATGTCAGCTTCTAGTGGCCATCAGGGGTATTGCACTTTTTAATCACTTCCACATTTGCTTCAATTCTGTGATCCAGTTGTTTTTTTCCTTTTCTATGAAAAGACACTGGCCTTTACCTACTGCGTCCTTCTTTGCTGCCTCCTACGAGTTCTGTCGCCATTGTCTTTAAATCAAACATCTACCCACAAATAGGATTTTCTGGATTATTTTTCAGTTGGGATAAAACCTTCTGATCATGCCCATAATTTAATAATTTGCTCATTGGGTAACACCCAGCCTCTCAGACCCCCCCAGTCAAGATCTGTTCAGCAGCTTTTCTGCATTGTTGCTATCAGACAAACGTGAGTGAAAACCTTCTTCATGGATGTTATTTGTAAAATAGGAAGGAAATTACTTGTACACAGCATCTCACCCGTCAACGATGAAGCCCATGGTACTGTCCAAAACTTCAACAGCCTTGTCTCCAAGGCACCAGTTCATCCCGAGGTTTCTGTGCTGTGGAAAGGTCCCGACAGGTCCCACGTAGGCGCTGCAGAGACTGACGATGTCGTGCTTCTTGTAGGGTTTAGGCAGAAGGCCCTCCCATCCCTCACCCAGTCGCTTGTTGATGATACCAGACACTTCATTGTGAGAGATTTTCTTACCCCCTGAATAAGAAAAGAGAAACGAATTTCATTAAACCACATAACACTAAAATGATTCCACTCAATACAACTAGTAAATCAATGTACGAGCTACATTGGCTCATGTAGGAAGAACATCTGCATCCTCTGGTATCAAACAGCTCGTTTTTAGTTTCCAAATGTCGCTGGAGCAAATGCATCTGAAATTCTGGCCACCAGCACTTTTTAAAACTCACTGTATACTGTTTGTTAAATGTTAAATAAGGAATCACTGCTCTTAGGGCCTTTTTACCTAGCACCATGCTGGTGATGTAGAGCGGCTGAATGAAATGGCTCAGGAGTGCACCCTGAACCCCGACGACGGTCCAGAGACTGAGCTTGTCACTACCGGATATGCAGCAGACTTTAGCGCCCAGGATACTTGGGTCCAGGTTGGCCATGGGGACCAGCATGCTATTGGCGTGATACTGCAGCTTCACATCGGTGTTGTCCGGCGAGCCTCTAAACAGGACATTAAGTTGTGTTTTACTCATTTACAAACAAACAAAACTCTTACTGTATCGACACAGAAACCACAGGCAGTCAAACCACTCTACTCCAACATTTCAGAAAATATATTACAAACAGAATTAAAATCATTATTAAAAATAACTTATAAGCAAAACATTATTTTCAGGTTTCAAATTCTACTGCTTGGGGTAAAATCCTTGATTTCAGTTACACAGACATTTTACATGATACACTGCAAACTATGGCTTTAAACAAGTTTGTTTACTGGACCAGTTAAGTGAAGGGACTCATTAAAACACTGCCGTACTTGAAGCTGAAGTTCTTCGTGGCTCCTTCGGGACACTGATTGGTGAAGAGATGCAGGCTGATCTTAGGTTTGAGCTGGAGCCTGTGGCTGTCTGCACTACTCTCAAAAACACAGCTCTCCTTGGCCTTTGGATCGGCCTCAAAGAACAGCAAAAGCTGTTTGTACAGAAACCTGAACACAAGCCAGAAAATACAATTCATACTTAGTGCTTCTGGTCCATTGAAAGTGTTTGTGTGGCTCTAACAGTGGGGGAGAGTATTATTATTATTATTTGCAGTTTGCACCTTAGTAGAGCCCGCCTGGCGATGATGATGGCGTGACAGTCGTGGACCATCAGCCCGCTGTAGCACAGCCCCTTGCTGCAGCTTGAATGTCCAGCTCCCAGCGCCACCACCTTGTACTGCTCACATGGACGGCCCGCTGTGTCCAACACCTCTGTGGGGAAAACAAATCACTTTTTGCTTTCTATTGTATTAATAAGTTTAATTTTGATGACAGTGATGTGACTGACACGATGAATGATCCACGTAGAGATAAAGGACACTGAGGTCATAATCAGACATGATTATAAGAAGAAATAAATCCTCTGTGGAAGGGAAGGGAAATCTGATCCTTAACACAATGTGGACAAAAGTTAGGGGTCCAAAAGTAATTGGACAGACATGTGAAGTCAAATAAATTCATAACTACCTGCAGTTCGACCCATGAAAAATTTTGCATTCATCCTGTTGGCCGTCCATCACTATTTATTTATTTATTTATTTTTTAGGAGCAAACTTCCATTGGTTTCTTTCTGAATGTTTCTGTGAACTGCACACTGACCTTCCTGCTTTTGAGGCTTATCAGAGGTTTTCTATCTTGTTGTGAACCCTCTGAGGGTTTTGGTCACAAAGTCTGTCTCTTGACCGTTGACAAGGAAACATGCACGCCTACATCCTGGAGGGCATTCTTGACTTGCTGTGGAGCCGTAAAAGGTTTTTTTTTTTTCTTCAAATGATTTTCTGGTGATAAACAACAATTCTGCCATCTGGGTTATTTTCTGCGTGCACCTCAATCTTTAGCGTGGACTTTACTGTTAATGTGGTTGAACTAGCACATTTTAATAAATCTCTGATGCATCCTTACTTCTATATTTTTTATTCTATAGCTTTGTATCTGTGTACATTTTTGCTAAAATACTATTTTTAATTTATTTTATTCTACACCTGTGCAATTACTGTACATTTCTGTTAAATTCTTATTTCTACATTTCTTATTTTATATTTCTGTATTTTTTATTCTTTTATTTTGAAGTTATTTTAAACTATTTTTTCCTCTCTGTACATTTTCCTGTTTTTGCTGCTGTGACAAAAGAATTTCCCCCAGTGTGGGATAAATAAAGTAATATCTTATC
Source organism: Pseudochromis fuscus (assembly GCA_900323345.1). Lineage (NCBI taxonomy): Eukaryota > Metazoa > Chordata > Actinopteri > Pseudochromidae > Pseudochromis > Pseudochromis fuscus. The sequence goes on along the minus strand of OOFC01043374.1, from coordinate 4,856 downwards.
TTTTGAGCAATCTTATTATATTCTTGTCCTGCATGGTCACCTTTCAACCCTCATACTGAGAGACAGCTCCACATCAATCTAGTGGTAGCACTCTGAGCCAACTGTCAGGGGTTTTTCAGCACTAACACTGAAACATCACACAGCTGTCCAGAGAAGACTCGGTAACCAATTTTTTTTTTTTTTTATCTTCAATTTTTTCTTTATTGACCTTTTCAAATCAAAGCAAAGACTTGGTACTTGTGATGTAGCATCCATTTTTTACATTTCAAATAAAACTCTTAATATTTATGGCCGCCGCTGTTTATATTCTTGATGTGTGCATATCTGCTTCTTTCACGTTTATTTAAAGAAATATTCAGCTTATACATCTTGAATCCCACTACATTATCTTTTAATGAATAGGCCATCAGATCAAATGGAAAATTTCAGCAGTCTCACATGTGATTTCATGCACATTTCTGTATAATTGAGCATGACCTTTTTTTTCCCTCCATGCTTGGTAATCTTCATGATGTGGACTATAAATGAGCATGTCCGGCTATTTAACATGCTACTGCAATAACGACCTGTCACTGGTACGGGCACAGATTGTAAATTTTTAGACACTTAAGATGTAAAATATTCTTTGTTCTCTTTGGCAATGTTGAGATTCAGATTTACCTTGTATTAGGACGAATGCTGCCATGTGGCTCTTACTGTTGTGGAAATCTCGATCCAGCTTCTTCTTCAAGAGAGTGTCAAACGTGTCGCTGCTGATAGCTGCCATGTGACTCTTGTGCCAGTCAGTTTGCCAAACTAGAAGAGAGATAAAAGATAAAAAGATAGTTATATGATCAGGTTGTATTTTGGACATTACTGTGTCAGCGCTGTCCTTTAAAATACCACCTGGAAGAGGCTGCCTTGAACATTTTTACCCGTGACTACTGTGCTCTGTGTTAGCTGAGTGACTGCATATTTGTGACCTTTCTGCTCTTCATCCTACACAAGTCAGAGAATGTTTTCCATATTTTGTGGAAAATTTTCACAGAGGTTATAAATCAGGGTAAAATGGTGCAGAAAAAACCTCCTGATGTATCCTGCAATATGCATCAATAAAAAAACAAAACAAAAAAAACACAAACAGAATTTTTTGCTTGTCATTTTCTGACTTGACTGTTGTCAATCTGCCTCCCTGCTCCTCATTATAACAAGTCTAGTCTACTGCATTATGATGAAGCAAACTTATATACACTAAAAAGAATATAGTCACAAAAACATCTTGTCCAACTAACTGCAGTTTTCCAATTCATAATTCCTTTTCATTAATTTAATCTTAATTATCACAAGTGGTTTTTAAGCTTTTTTTGTTGCGTTCTGTTAAAGCAATCACATCAAATTGTTGCCGTGCTTCCTCTGATTATGACTACATTCACTTTGCAAACCCTCTTTTCCTAAAATAAGGGCTTTAAAGCCCCAGATGAACAAGAGGAGTTTTTAAAGGAGAAAGTGTTAGCATGAGGTGTCGGTGTCTAGATAGATGCCCTGGAAGATGGTAGATGCTGCCCTGACTTCAGTGAGTTTACTCCATGACCGTTTGACAGAGCAGAGAGGAGCCTTAACAGAGATGAGTGCAGGGTACGACTATGGCTTTGAGGTAGGAGAAGCCAGTTCTGCACTGCCTGCAGGCTGACACCTGGTACTTGAGCTTGAATGTGAGCTACAACAGGCAGCCAGTGCACTAAATGGAAAAGCCGAGTGATGTGGGAAAATCTGTAAAGGTTTAACATCAAGACAGGTGACAGCATTTCTGGCCAGCTGTAGATTTCTGGTAACAGATGCAGGAAGAGCTCCACTGAACATTCCTGATGATTACAGCAGCGGTCAGACTGTCAGCCCGGATTTATTCATTTTTACTTTTACGAGACAACGTTTGCACCTTCAGTGTTTGTGTTCTTTTCCGCATTGTCCTTGATCTGCTCCATTGGAAGCTCCTCATCGGAGGCGGCGCGTTCACTAAGTGGCCCACAATGGAGAGAGGGCAGAGCTGGATCATCATCATCATCATCATCCTGTGAAAGACACAATCAGTCCAGTAAAAACCAGGACAGTGATTTTCTCCTCTTCTCAACCTTGAGCCTACAGCTCAAGTTGTTTGTCCAAGCAGAAGAAAAGGAGGACTATGTAATATGTGAGATGAACACTGAGAAAATATTCCTGCAGATGGTTTAGCACCCCTCCACTTAGCCGGATAATAGTATGAAGCTCTGCTGTTAATGATTGCAGATGTTGAGATTTTACTTTGATGTCAGATTTTCAAATACGATCTTAATACCATCATTAATTGCCTCATCATTTTAATTGTCTGTGAAGGACACCTACATAAAATAGAATTACTTATAATGGTCCTTCCCCTTCGCGATGAGCTGAGCGTGCTAACCCTGCGAGTGTCTAAACAATAACCTCACACATTTAACATATGGCCTTTGCTGTGAAGCTTCAGCTATGGTAAATACATCTACAGACTTACTTACCACAATTCCCAACAACTTGTCACGAGAAGCAAGTTGATTTTGCAGTTTGGGGATCAGAGCCATTGTGGCACCTCCTTCAGGAAGTAAAGCCTCTTGCACTTTTTCGGGGTCTCCTGCAGTTTTCCTTAAGAGGGTAATAAACACAGGGCACAGGAAAATGAGCAGCTGATCACTTACAATGTCTGGATAGATGCAAAAGAATTGACCTAAGATAACACAACTACATCCAACAATTAAACTTTGATTCTTTAAGACCATTTCCAATCATCAGCAGTTGCAATTCTGAATGCATTTTATATGCTCTGAATGCAAAAACCTTCTGGTGACAAAGACCAAGCAAGGGAAGAAGGGTTAAGGATGGAGAATGAGGTTCAAGTGTAAGGGGACACTGCAAGGCTCACTAGTGCCTAACAAACCATTTTCTCCACCTGCATGCTTCAGTAGAGGCGTGAAGGAACAGCCTGTGGACTCACAAATGAGCTCACGCTGCGTCATTTACATCTCAGGTATTCAACTGAAAACCTGTCAAAGATTTTCGGGGGGTTATTTTGGTCTTTAATTAACAACAGACTTTTGACTGCCAATTTACAAGAAGACAGAGAAGATTAAAAAAAAAATAAAAAATGGTGACAGCGAATGAGTGGGGGCGCCAAAGGTTCAGAGCAGATTCAAACCAAGTACATGTCCAGTCTCACAACTCAAATGAGACACCGGCTTGTTCAGTGTCCTATAACTATTTCACTCATTACCGAGCGGTGGTACCTGACAGTATATGTGCCCAATTTGGGCTGAACACACTCATTAGCAAACTACTCACCTGCCTGCTGTGAAGCCTCTGTAAGAAAAAGCCAGACACAATAAAAGCCAAATTACTGTTGACAACAGACACAGTCACACTTGGTTTCATTGACCTGAGAATTATAGTAAACTACTCTGTGGTGAAACAAAGACTTGGTCACATCTGCCCCAGGGCAAAACAGACAAACATGAAAAACAAAACTGTGACCTCAGCCAAGTGGCACCACTATCAACAGAAAACCAAGAAAATCGCTGAAACTAGTTATCAAGGCAAAACGAAAAAAAAAAAATCTATTTAAACATTTATTTTTAGGCTTCTGCACATGGACTGTAATTTGATGAAATGAAAATTATCTCATGCTAACTCAGTAGCTGCTGTGACTATCCAGCGTCTCTATCAGTCCACTTGTTCTTGACAGATAAACAACAAACTTCACGTCGTTTCACAGCCAAACTGTACGAGACTCAACATTTAACACTTTAACTTCGAAATGCATTGATCGCTGGGCTCACCTTAACGTGGCCATGTGCTCCGTCGTACGGGAAAAAGGGACAATGGCGGTCGTGTCTTCCAGAATATCCCAGGTAGCAAAAATAACACAGTATATGTCCCTTAAAATTCGAGGTAACAATTTACAATAAAACATACACGAAAGCATAAAAAGTGGGATGCAAGGAGTTGACTCAGAGATGTGAGAGGTGTTTTGGCCTCGACAAAATGGCAGCTTGTAGTGAAGCTTGAACTTGTCTGACAAGGCGAAAAAAGGGGGGTCAGCCAAGCGGGCTAGCTTAGCTGAATAGCGTTCAAGTCAGGACACATCTAAATTCTGACCTAACTGTTAACTTCCAGTTTGTAGATAAAGTTTATAAACGTATGAAGAACCAACTAAAGCCAACAGTTTTATGTAACTTTACACAATACACTTTCAAAGCATTATGTTAGCGTCATTTAAGCTAAGGCTAAACCAGCAAAAATGCTAAAACATAACACAAAACTACATCACTTTGACCGAATAACCTCAACTTCTCCAACAAACTCTCTAAAATGGTACGAATCACAAAAGTAAAGCATATAATTAAAAGACATTTATTTTACCTGCAAATTCAGCAGAGGTCGAGTTCGCCGCTCTGTTAACAGGTGTTATAGAAAATTCACACTCCCCGGAGAAATCTGACTCCCCTTTCGCGTGAACGCGCGCGACTGACGTTTCACTCTGTGGCCACTTGACAGGTTTTCTGTTGTACACTTACTGTTTTTGTTGTTGTTTTCTAATGGTTTGCGGGTTAAAGGTGTTTAAGTAGCGAACTGTGGACATGTTTTCCTTTTAAATAGGATGAGGTGACAGGTGTCTAAATAGCATCGGAGGAGATCCTATGCTACTCTCAGCTTCACTCACATGAGGTCGGCAGGACAGGGTGTAATCGCCAAATATTATTCATATTCCATCAGTGTTGTACACGTGTCAATAAAATAATTGTTCGCTGAGAAGGTTTTCTATCTCATTTAAAATCAGACTCCCCTAGAATGCAAGACGTGGGACCAAAATA
>OOFC01043373.1:0-15107 GCA_900323345.1 Pseudochromis fuscus | reverse complement strand
AACAGCCGATAACATAACAGTCGATAAGATAACAGCCGATAACGTAATAACAGCCGATAATGTAATAACAGCAGATAACGTAATAACAGCCGATAACATAATAACAGCCGATAATGTAATAACAGCCGATAACGTAATCAATTTGCCCTTTTTGAAATGTAATAGGCCAATAATGAAATAACTGGGCAATAACGTCATAATAATAATAATAATAATAATAATAAGTAATGAACCGATAATGTAATAATTTTTGGCTAATAACGTAATGATTTATTACTTTATTGGCTGTTTATTACATTATTGGCCTGGTAAAAGACAAAAACTGCTAATGTAATAACTGTGCCAATAAATTATTACGTTACTACCCAAAGTTATTACATTATGGGTTCAGGACTTTTATTATGTTATTGGCTTATTACATTTCAAAAAGGTAAATTGATTACATTATCGGCTGTTATTACCTTATCGGCTGTTACTACATTATTGGCTGCAACAAGGTCATCAGGTCAAAATTGCAATTTGTCCTTTAGTCAAATACCAACCAAACAAATAAGTGTATCAGCCTCAAACGATCCCTGAGACCAGGGGATGGCTCCTACTGACATCAGGGAACTTGAAGCTTTTCCAGTAGCACCACCATCTACTAACACTTTTTATTTTTTTGTAAAATGTCTCAGTGATTGTTGCAAACAAACTGTGGCTCATATTCATCCCAGTCCCCAGAAGACAAATCCCTGTGACTGTGGAGGTCCCTCACTCAGTAAATACTGCACATCTCCACATCAGTGATATTTAGTAAGTGTTGGGATGCTGCCATGCTAAAGCAGGAATGGTGACAGTATTGAGTGTGGCAGTGTGTCTCAGGGAGCTCACCTTTCAGAAACAACATTTACAGAGCAACTTCTTTAGATTTAATTAATAACAATATGATCCCTCTGGTCGCTCTTCAGAGTCGATCGGCTTTGATTGTCTGTGCTGTTTTATTTTCAACATGTCAGGATGGACACTGACTGCAAAACAGAAGTGTAACGTTTCTTCTTCTGTGGTTCTTTTTATTGTGATCTCCTTTTCATCAAGAAAGTTTTTTGTTTGTTTTAGTGAAAAAAACTTGATGTTACTGTGCAGCCCCATGTAGATGGTGACAATCAAAAAATCCCACATGCTGGTTATTAAAGAGAGTTGGTGACGGCTCATCCTCATGCATGAATCATCCATCAGTAATAGACACATTTTACTAAGAATTAGAAACACAGATTGTGGATTAAGAGAAGCTCAGGTCCTCTGTGGATCACACCCTAGTTGAAATACTAACAATATGACATTATCTTAAAAAGCAGGGCTGTGCAGTCTCAGCTGCTAGCATGGCTGAAGTTAAATCAGGTGACAAACATATTAAAGGTGAAGCTAAGTATTACATTCAAACTAAGACGGGTCTGTAAAACACTGAGTTGTAATGTGGAGAAGCAGCAGAGCGTGGCAGGGCTGCAGGCGGGGGCTACAGGGCAGTCGTGTTCTCCACTCGGCTCTTATCACAGAGTGGAGCTTGGCAGCAAACCAGCCCTCGCAGTCTGGGCATGTGCAAAGTGAACAGGGCCACTGCAGACAGGGTTTGATGGGGACAACAGCTTGTTAGGAGGCCTGCCATTCTGACATCTAAAATATTCACTGTGGACAATGTAACAATTGTAAGTGACACCTTCGCTGTCTTTCTTATATAAACATTTTCAAGACCGGATGAAACACTCTTAACCTTTCGCTCTCGTAAAGACTCTCATGCAAAGAACTTATTTCTGATGGCTTCAAAACTTAGTTAACACATCTGCAGTCATGCGTACAATGTGTAAATGAGTCTTTTTTACCACCAAAACTCTAATTTTGTACATTAAGGACACAATTAGCATGCTGGGCCAGAAACTGTGACCCCTGCCAGTGTACACAGTTTCTCTTCACATTCACTGACAAGGCATTAATTTAAAATTTTGGCATGTTGCTACGGCCGAAGTGTTGGCAGCTAATACAAATCTGATGCACACACACGCGCCGCCGCCAGCCTGACAGCAGAATGGGCATGTGTTGTACAACATGGACTCACAATGTATGCGGCACAGAGAGCGAGGCACGAGGCATGGCTGGCTCTCGGTGTCTGGCCACATGCATATGAATGGACATTTGTGGAGAGGAAACGCAGGGACAGTCGACGTGGAAATACGACAACCGATACCATCTGGATTCTGAGTCTGCATGTGAAAGCTTAGTCAAATATTTGTACATGCACAAGAAACACACACAAACACACGGGCCGAGGGAACAACATGCCTTCATTTGAATCCTTCAACTTTCAATTGAGGATGAAGTATTTCAAGCTGTAAAACCTTATTGACCCTCAAAGGAGCAGTTTTAAAGGTGGTTTGTGGTTAAACTTCTGTCAGTAATGGAGCAGGAAACTGAAAATTTATTAGTTCATCTGCTTTGCACAACAAGCTCAGATTGAGCCGTTAAAAACCAAATGTTTGTCTCTACAGTTTGTCTCGATCCAGTTGTTCAGTGGAGTATTCAGTAATAGTGTAATAGGCAAAGTAAATACATCTTCACATCAGCATACAGACTTGAGACGGACTTTTCTGGGATCTGTTTGATTTTCTCTCAAAATAAAACAAATAAATAGGATGAAAAATCAAATACAGGCTACATATTGTTTCCAAATAAAATCACCACTAATCACTGTCCTTCTTAAACTACACACCAGTGTCATGAGACATTATCCATTTAAATGTTTTAGGACCAAGAAAGAAAATGAAGTTGAATGTTGTCACTTTTCTAAAGCAGATGGTGACTGTCGTCATATTAGTACATACATTTCATACTTAAAGTAGGTATACTTGATAATACTCACATTTAACTTGTAGTATTTTCACAGTGTGGTGTTAGGTATTTAAACCCTGTTCTACAGTATGTCTAATATTAGTGTGCGATATTAGATCGTTAAGAATTATAACGTGGGGACGATCTTGTGAAACAGAAAGATCATGAAATAGTCTATTGGACACGTTCTATACATTTAATTCTATGTGGGTGGAGGGACGCCCGACCAACCAATCACAGCACACTACATGCATTGCACAGTGGGATCTCCTGCCTTTCTGTTTGGTTGTATAGCGGTAAACCCACGCCGGAAAGAGAAACCAAGCCACAGTTGGTCCTGAAAAAACCTCCACCTCCATAGTGTGGACTTGGTTTGACTTTTCCCCGGACGACAAGGTGCAAACCGAAGGGATTTGCAAAGTTTGCAGAGACTTGGATCGACGCAGCTGTTTACCGTATTTTCCAGACTATTGAGCGCACCTGTCTATTAGCTGCTATTGAATTTATTCAGGCAGTTTCATGTGGTTCACTCTGACCGGGTCTGATGTGACGAGGCTAAATGTATGGGCGGCACGGAGCTTGCTAGCTTGTAAAAGGCTAACGAGCTTTGTGCCGCCGATACTGAGCCACACCGGTGTTTAAGCTGCAGGGTTCAAAGCATCGGAAAAAAGTAGCGGCTTATAGTCTGGAAAATACGGTATCAGACACACCGCAGCCAGAGGCAGCTGCTAACGTCAAACAAACGGTAACGCAGTCATTTAATGACACTCCATATTTTTAGGGTTTTACATATTTACATACATTTTATATGTTTTATATTTATTTATATATATATTTAACATAGGGAAAATAGGAATGGTCAAACTTGCAAATTACTCTAAAAGAAATAATTGTAAAAAATGAATTGTGATAAAATCGTGATATGATGTTTTTACCCCTAATGTCTAATGATCACTGTGTAGCTGGGTGATGACGTCTGATCACTGGTATGAACAGCAGGTCAGACAGACTTACAACACATTTTTTTACTCTTTGAGTCACAGTAGATTGTTGTGGGTTTTACAGTGACCGGACGTCTCTTTAACATACGTCTGACAAAGCAAATGAGTGATCAGATTGTGCCATAGTCTACACACATGAAACAGATAAATACTTACAGGTACGTCCACATATTTGGAGGCAGCTTTCACCTGGACACAAAGGAGAGAAGTGGGTGAACAAACAGGCCTCACTCCAGCTGTGGCTCCACTTTTCAGAACAAAAGCCTCCGTGGTGAGACTCCACAGCCCACTGCACTGTATGGTTTAGTGCCTGCTACACTGGCAGCAGCGGTTTCAGCTGCAAAAGTGCACTCACAAATTCAATAACCCGGCTTTTGTAATACTGTGGAAATCCAGCTGAGGTGTTAAGCTATTTGGTGCTAAGGAAGGCATCCAAAAAGGTCAAACTGTAGCCTGCCACGGTCAGCAGCAAAGATTAATGTGAGGGGGAAAAAAACAGCACAATTTTAAGTACATAAAGAATTTCAGTTGGTTAACATGTTAATGTAAAATGACAACAATTATAAATCCTAAATGGGGCTGGTGAGTGTTGTAGTATGGCTGTGAATACTTACTGTGAAAGATAGGAAGGAGGAGAAGAGTGTGCCTTCATCATATCTGGAGAGCTTGGCTAACACACTCTCCAGAATGACCACGAACTGAGGGAAACAAGACGACAGGAAGTGAATGATAAGCAGCTCAGAAAAGACTGAAAGCACCATCATAAACTATACATATATATCATAAATAAAGGTAAAAGTTGTGTTACATTACTGCCTCATTACCCTGTAAGGAGCAGGTTAGATTGCAGCCATACTGTCAGCTCAAAGCCATGTCGTGCAGTATGTTGCTGTTATGACCTCAGTGCTGATGAAATCCTACCAGCTCCTCTGCACAATGACAACAGATTGTAGATGGTAGAGCGGCCGGCTACCAACCAAAGGGTCGGTGGTTCAATTCCCGCGCCTCCCAGTTGTTGGTGTGTCCTTGGGCAAGACACTTTACCCACCTTGCCCTATATGAATGTTAAGTGAATGGTTTGGTGGTGGTCGGAGGCGCAAATTGACAGCTACACCTCCGTCAGTCTGCCCCAGGGCAGCTGTGGCTACTTAGCTTAGCTTAGCACCACTGGTATGAATGACTAATGGTCTTTGTAAGAGCTTTGAGTCTGGACTTCCAGAAAGAAGCACTATATACATCCAAACCATCATCATTATTACAGAATGGACGAAGCTGACGGGACATCACCCTGTGGTTTGTGGACTTCTTTGGAGCCAGAAGTGACCATATTTGGATATGAAGGGAGGAGTGAGGAGGCGGGTCTGACCCTTGAACCTGAGGACACTGTCCACTGGGGATGAGACTGGAGTTCATCAGTGAATGAGCCTCAATCCAACTAACCCCGCCCCTAACTCCTCCCCTCCTCTCAGCCCAATATCTCCTTAATGATGAAATAATTTTCACATGGACCACCTGTCAATCAGACTAACTCCGCCCCTAACTCCTCCCACCAGATCTCTGAGAAGAAGAGTTGACTTTATCTGATGATCAGAATGACCTGTACAATGGACTGACTGAATATTTCAGGACTGAAAATGAGGATTAGTAAATTGAAGTCGGTTGGAGCCACAGTTTTTTGGAGCCAGCACCTAGTGGCCATCAGGAGAATTGCACCTTTTTGCACTTCTGCATTGACCTCATTTTTGAGACCTGGTGACTTTGTCCATTTCTACAAATGGTCTGTGGTAGTCAATGTATGTCTCTTTGTAATCACTTTGTGTCTTTCTATCAGTGTGCTTCTTTTTTTTTCATTTGTGTCTCACTGTAATTGTTTAATGTCTCTGTATTGAATTTGTTGTGTCTTTGTGGTGGTTTCTCTTTGCAGCTCCTAGGCCTCCTATAGCATCTACCAGCACTTATTTTGTACCTGGTTGTTGGTCTTTGTGTCTCATCAGTGCTTTCACCTACACTCTGGGTGCACGGCATGCTGATGTGTAATCATGGTGTAAATGAGGACTTTACTGTGTCGTACCTTTGCTACCAGCAGAGTTATCATCTCCTTCACCATCTCCTCGATAAGATTGTCAATCTGGGAGTGGTACTGTCTCTGCAGAGGAAGAAAAACCATCAGTCACCCCTGTCTCTCTGTTGCCATGAGGTAGTTCTACATTAGGATACATAGTTACACATCAGAAGCAGGAGCAGAGATGCAGGGATCTTGTCTTTACATCAGTTCCTCAGACGGACGATTCTTCTTCTTCTTTTTATTAAAAATGTTTCAATTCTTTAAACAAACATGAGGAGACTCTCACCTCATGAAGAATTATATTGTTTATCACAAAAATATATTTTAAAAAAACACATTATAATGAACTGAATACTGATCAAAAAATACTCAAAAGTCTGGCCCATTTTAACAAATTTAAACAGTGTTTCTATCACAGTACTAAAGATTAAACATTATATATTCTTGTATTTCATTTAGGGGTGAGACTTTAATGAGTTAATTACAATTAATTAATTAATTACAAAAATATTAATGCATTAAAAATTAACCCATTTAATCATCACAGTTTTCATTCAATACAAGGAGAAATGTTTGTAACATTTCCTGGTGCAACGAGTTCGCTGATGCACATGCACAGAGCGCGAAATTTTATTTTTAAAAAACCACCTGATGGAGACCTTGATAAAAGCATAAAAAAGTACTTCAAGTACTTGTAATGGTACTTTAACTTCAGGTCTGTTCAGTTTTGACCAGGGAGCTTTCTATTTATTTTGAAATGAAATGCAATGAAATGCATTTTTTGAGACGTTAAAAGTTTAATGTCTGTGTCTGTGTATATGATCTGATTCAGTCGTCCACTAACATCAATTTAAATACAAAAATGTAGATTTTTGGGGCAAATATGTGATTAAAATGTGATTAATTGAGATGAATTAATTACACAGCATCTAATTAATGACATTAGTTTTTTTTTTAATCAAGTCCCACCTGTAATTTGATCAGATTTGTTGGTTTCTGCTTGCCTTGTATTATTGTTGCTGTGTGATGCTTGGTGACATGTAGTTTGAAAAGTGCTGTATAAATATAGATTATTATCATTAATCTATTAGTGATGAAACATTTAAACACAGTAACTGACTTGTAGTGTAGTGGGACTGGATGACAGGATGTTAAAGGAGTGGGCTGTGGTGATGTGAGGAAGAGATGAACAAACAACACTGGTTACTCAACAGCTGATTGGAGAGTGAGCATCATTCACCTCCTGAATCATCTCTTTTTTAAAAGTTTCCATTTTTAGTGAGAAGTTAAACTGTGTCTTGATTAAATCCTTTGGTTTGTGTATGTAAATGACTGAAGTGGACCCGTTCCCCGCCCCCTGAGGTGGTTCTCCTGAAGCAGAACCCAGTCAAGCACTTTGCAGCGATTAGTCTCGCTAAGAACCGCTGCCATGGAAACTCGGAGAGAGAGTCACTGCGAGGAATCCTTTTGTTTAGCCTTGTAGCACCAACAGAACAGCGAAGGACTTAGCAATAATTAATTCATCGTCAGTAATTGGTATGAGTCTTGAGAGTCTGCGAAATATGAGATCTCTCACTTCTGCCCCATGTATATTCAATACTATCTACACATATGCTAATGAAATCCAAACAGTTCAAATACAGGAAGGCAGACAGGGAAAACTGATGACTAATTATACATTTGGGAACTGGGAGGGAGGGGTGAGATTTCAATTGAATTTGTAGCCACACTTACCCAGACTCTAACAAACTTTCACAAGACAGAGGAGAAAAAAAAAAGCAGCAGAGCAGGAGGTGATGTGAGACTATATCTGAGATTAGACACAAAGAAAGAAAAGACAGCTGCATGCAGGTCACACAAACAACAAGCAAAAATGTTCACGCACACATATCTGTTGTTGCAACTTAAAACACAGACAGACTGGTTGAACCCTCATCAAACATCTGTAAATTACTGCACAGATCCATCACTCATTGGCTGGATTTTGAATGAAAAAATCAACGTGACCCAGACCTGAAGAAGTGTCTGATCTCTAGTTATCACTGCAACAATGGGTAATGTTATAATATTCTTATCAGTATAATACAGAATAATTATCAAAAAATAAAAATTCCACTTTAGATAAACAGGTGAACTTGTAAACGACTGAATTATCCTGATAGATCCCGACATGTGAGAGCTGAATAACACTTCATGTTGACTGAACTGTTATTACAGGAGTCAGTAATGGTGGCACAGTGCAGCAGTGAGGTACAGAGGTGGATGGTTGAAGTGTTGTTCCCCAGGATCTTTATTTTTTCTTTAATTTGTTGTGAAGAAAGTTCTGAAGAAAAAGTCTTGAACTGTTCTCCTGTCATGATGAACCTCCCTCTCTGACACCTCTGGTACTGTGCACACTGTGTACTTATACCTATATTGTTCTTTTATTGTAGTGCTCTTTATAATGGAGTTTATTAATCCTGCATGGTCTTCCTTACGGTCTCACTGCCTCCTCTGAGTGTGTGACAGATACAATCTTCGTCTTGAATCCCAATCATAAGCACCAGTTCGTGTATCACCCACACATGGCCATAAACAGTGGTGAGGCTGCAGGACCTTATTCAGATGAATCATCAACTAGAAATAATCACACTGTAAAAGTCTAATGACCTGTACAGCCTGTATTTACAAAGTGCTGCTGTTGCTCCCAGGTGTGGGTCAGTGTCAGTGTAGTTGTTATTTTATAATGATCTGTAAAAATAATGACTAAAAATGATCTAACTTATTAGAATTATTCTGTAATTGAAGTGTCTAGTGACATTATACAACTGCAGGATTAAAAAACTAAAGAAAAGAAACCAGAACAGAGAAACAGTTATTTCTTAGAAACACTGTGTGTGAGCGGCTGCTGGATGTTTGAACCTGTTGTTCTCACAGATCAGAAAACACTGGTCAAAGTATTTTAACAAGTGCATGAGTGTAGTTTCAGAACAACCTTGTAGTGACTGAGGCTCAGTATTTATATAACAACTGACCTGAACATTATTGTTTCTAATGAATCAGTAAACATGACAGGAGGGTTAAACACTGTGAGATCCATGAGTCAGTTTAAACTCAGACAGCCTGAGTTTCTGATCCAGCTTCAGTTTCCTCCTACCTCCTGCCCCAGGTCCATGGCACACAGCTTGGCGGACTGGGCCTTGGCGTCCACCATGACGTTGAACATGGTGCAGATGGACTGCGGCACCCGGAAGTCTGTGGCCCGGCTGCTCTTCTGAAGCTTGGCCTCGAACGCTGCACGTGTCCTGAGACAGCAGAGGGGGAGCAGAGGGCGGGGCTAAGTATCAGTTAAAATGATTAGTGCTGGAGAAACTCCTGAACTCCCTTTGTTTAGATACATTTGTCTAATTATTGCTGCGAGCATTTACTCCAGATCTGTACTGCACTACAATTTTAAAGCATATGTTTTTTACTATTATGAGTATTTCTACTTCTCCAACATATTTCCAAGGATTATAATGTTCTTTGTTTCTGAATAATATTTTTCATGACAAAAAATAAACGTGATAAACTAGAAGCAGTCAGAGAGAACAAACTCCCACGGAGGCATAATCCATCAGTACTGATGCTGTAGATACAGATACTGGTGCCCCCTTGTGGTGAAGTAGCAACACTGTCTTATTAAAACATTTGCCTGTAACAAGAGATGGACTTTTTCATCTTTAACAGTCATACTTTCTGATATTTGTTCCTTCTGATAATACCCTGTCCCTTCAAGAAAAACCAACAAACAAAAAGTCTTATTTAAAAAAGCAAACAAAAAACAGTGTCTGCCATGTTGAATCCTTGTGTTTCTTGTTCCATAACCGACATTAAATCCTTCATCAGTCCAGCTGTAGATGCAGTCGTGTTTTAAAGAAAGTGATGCTGGATGTCTGGAGGAGGTGGAAGCTGCACAAGCTTCTGTACAATCTTCTCTACTTCTCACACAACCAGTAACCACACACAGAAACACTGGTCGCTTCAAGGCCTCTGAAGAAATAACAAATACTTTCCAGGTACTTTACAAACTACTGTTTAACTCACAATAAGTACCATGAAACTAAAACTGACAGAAATCTTACAACTAGTCAAACTCACACATCTGTTACTCAAACTGTTGTTTTACTGAACTTAGCTACGATGAAGTGTCTACATTATTATTCACAAATAAAGATTTAAAATGAAAACACATATTAGGAGTTTAGGAAATATGAAGCTTTGTTAAATTACACAACATCAAAAGTAAACTAGACAAACCATGCAATAACTATCAGCTCTAACATTAATGGTTAAAAATGTTTGTGTGCAGACATCCTGAACATTTCATGGTTCCAGCTTCTTCTCTGTGGGATTAGTTTTTTAAAATTACTTTTACAGCTAAGATTACAAAGTACTTGTTGACAAAGTCTTTTTGGTTTCTTTGTAGATAGAAAATAATAAGTAACATTTAAAATGCTCTCCATCTCAACACACTGCGACAATAAAAACCTGTTATGTTCATGCATGAGTGAAAATAACCCATTGATACAACAGTATAACACTTTAATGAGCCATGTTTGTTGCTTTGTCCAATGCACCATTTTCAATACATCATATAGAGCAGTGGTCCCCAACCACCGGACCGGGGCCCGGTACCGGTCCGTGAGACATTTGTTACCGGGCCGCGCAGAAAGAATTTTGTATTGATCGTTATAGTCTGAAAGACGTTTTATTTTGAAAAACGACCGGATTCTCTCTGGCTCGGTCACGTGATCAGATACATTAGCCAAACAAATAAACTAGCAAAAATTAACTGGAAACTAGCGAAAATTAGTAAAAGAAACCAAACTTCTTTTAACAGCTTCTTCGCAAAGGGGAAACATTTGGGGTTTTTGGGGGGTTTTTTTTGTTATTTTATTTTCGCTGTTTTTATCTGCCACACCTTTAAGATCGGTCCGTGAAAATAATGCCGACATTAAACTGGTCCGTGGTGCAAAGAAGGTTGGGGACCACTGATGAGGAGCACAGTGCTGTAGTAATGGATCCACCACCTGTGTTTACACGTCACTTGTACCGTTTTATACAGGATTCGATCATGTCACTGGACATCAGCTTCAGTCGGGTCTCCAGGTGTTTGCCGAACTCCTCCTCCGGCCAGTGGAGGTCTCTGATGAAGGTCTGCAGAGCGTCCAGCTTCCAGAAGAGATCCTCCGACGTCCCTGAGCCGTTACTGCACAACCACAGGTCACAGTTTAAATACAGTTTCAGGGGGGACGGGTTCTGCTCGAGGTAACAAGTTTCTGAAGGATTGCATGTGAGGCAAGTTATCTGATAGTAAGGAATGACCCAGTCTATAATTTTATTTTTAGTGGTTTCCTGGTGAATGTCTTGAAGCTTCATTACATTCCTGTGCATATCCACCATAAGAAATACTCAAAATTCCCTTTGAAAGTTTTTTTCTTTAATACCCACACATGTGACTGTATGCAGGATCCATGCTAATACTGTCACTACACCGTGAGTGAAGGTGAAAATTTATGCACGTGTCATTTACACACAGAGCAATATTAATGGTTTCCTCTGTGTGGGTGTGTGGGTGCAGGATGCAGATCTTTGTACTGTGATTGTTACTAAAAACAGTACTGACAGAACAGACTAGATGATATTTAAAAAGTAAGAATCATTTTGCACGGTCTAGTTCATACACAGTCTCTGAGACACAGACAGGAGGACAACTGATGAATGTCTCAGTCTTTGCACAGATCCAAGACTCCCACTCATCAGCCCACCCAGCGAGACACTTTCAGGGTATTTTCAAATCCAGCAGCACAGTGGTCAACAACGTTTGTGCAGTTTGGTCATTTCAAAAGGTCTTTGACTGTTTTAAAAGCACAGGTGTCCAGAATGAGCGGGAGTCCTGAGTTTAATAGCACAGGGTTCTGGGTTTGGGTAAAGATGAGGACTGAGGATCAGGATTAACATCAGGACTGCACAGTCTGAAGTCAGTGCAGCTCCAGCAGATCGAACAAAGGAAAACTGACACAGTGGACGATCCTCAACCATTTACCCCCAGAGAGGAGAGGAGGAGGAGAGAGGAGAGGAGGACAGAGGAGAGAGGACAGAGGCCCAGGGAGCAACACCAGCACAAGGAAAAGACTTTGGAAAAATGAGATTCGAAAAGATGCAAATTCAGAACCAGGACAGTGGCTGCTGATTGGCAGATGAAACATGCTGCTGAATAATGATCAGAGAATATATTAGTTTAAATGGAAACTGATCTATGTCCCATTCTACGGTGTATATGGACTTTTGTTGACAGACATGGATTCACCGCTCAGGTACCAGGTCACCTCACCCTAACCACCATATGGAAATATCACTGTCAATGCTCTGAAGAATTGTTAAACAGCTGCTTAGTGAAAACCCAAGCACCTGAGAGCCATGATCAAACATGTGTCCACCCAATAAAAAACGGGAAAAAAGTTCAGCCAATGGTAAAAAACAGAAGCATTTCTAACCTGAATGGCTCCATGTTACATGTCCGAAAGAAAAATGATGATTATCTAAAGTCAAGATCCAATTAAACCTGCAGCTTTTCTTCTTCTAGTTTCTCTTTATTCTTTTGTTTTCCCACCTTTGCATCTTTTCAGTCCATATAATACATATGTGGGGGGGGTTCAATTTACAAGTCAATGCCTGTTCCATCCATCCACACACACACACACACACACACACACACACCATGTCGTGACACTAGCATGAACGTAGCTTTGGTGCAGATGAAGACCCACCATTGGCACCAGACTGCCAATGGTGGGTCTTTCTGGATCGAGCCTGAACCAGCTCCTGATCTAAAATGAAACAGGTCGATCATCTCTGCTGCCATCTTCTGCTTTTTCCTTTTTTTTTTGGTTCTGAAAGTGAATTAGTTGCACAGTGAAGGCTGAAGTGCAGCTCTCAGCATTTCCTCACAATGAAAACTGACATTTTTATCCTTGTGTATCCACCAGGTCCCAGATCAGGGAATAATGCTGCTGCTGTGACGGTGTCACTCTCGGCAGGAGGCTGCAGCACAAGGAGGCGCGTTTACACCTTTAACCTTGGTTGTTGGTTTGCAGAGTGCTATAGATGATGTGTCAAGTGTATATTGTGATGAGGGGAATGCTTCTGATCACAAACCCTCAGTGAAATCACATCTTGTTATAGTTTCTTTTCTTTGCAGCAAAAATAACTAAAACAGCACCGACCATGGACATTTTAAATTTAATTGAACTGAAACAGGAGCCATATTTTTTCCGGCTCCTATGCCTGATTAATGTGAAGTAATGCTGAAATTACTGTGTTAGAAAATACTCCATAAAGTTTACTTATGTTGTTAAGTTGTCTGATTTTCAACTTTTCAATCTGAAAACAGCTGCGACGGTTTCTATACCGATATCATGTCCATAAAACTAACAACTAATAATTACAATAATGTTACGACTATAACTATAGCAACACTAATGCGACTGGTGTGGAGTGTATATTTTAAAAGTACAACAAATATACAATTTCTTACTCTTACTACTTCATCAGACAATGAAAAATCTGACTCTGTTTTTTTTTAGTGTGAAACATTTGATGACAGATTTAGACACAGATAATCCTGCTGCTTCAGAGGTTGATGCCACGTTCATGCCAAGGACATGTGTGTGTGTGTGAGAGAGTGTGTGTGTGTTGTGTCTCAGGCTGCATCAGGCAGATACACACTCTGAGTCATAATTAGCTGTCATCCAGTTAGGTGGAGAAAAGCTGGGCATTTGTGGGAGGTTAACACTTGGCACTGTTAGATTTGGTACTTTGGGCATTTGGAGGTTGACATTGGGCAGAGTGCTGGTTATACTCCTGTGGAGAGAAAGAGGAAAAACAAACAGAGGACACAGAGCCTACATGAACAATGGAGGAAAAGACGTAAAACGATAAGTTAAAGCTCACTGTGATCTGCAACCAATCCTGAGAGAGTCCCAGTTGTTGTATGCAGTACTACTGTAGTAGTACATTGGAAAATACTGACATGAGAGGTGAAAGTAGATCTTAGAAACATTTGACCTCAGCTGTGTTTCTCCAAGAGTCGGGGTTTTCTCAGTAATTCCATTCAATGCAATTAAAGTTGTTTTTCCAACATTTACCACGGTTACTATTTCTTGGTGAAATCAATATCAGTACCTCAGTCCCACCAAATGTAGTTCAAGTATGACACTGTATCAAAGTTCAAACATCCAACAATTTGTAAATGTTTACTTATGAAATGCCAGTACTCTCTGTGTATTAATATTACAGTATTGTCCTCTGTAACTTGCCCACTGTCACTATCATCTGGTAACCATGGTGATACCAAACCCCTGGACAAACAGTACAACAGTAACCTTTTCAATTCAATAGTGTTGTAGTAAGTTCAGCTATTTACAGTCATTTCCTGTGAACAGAACATTTTCACTCAATGTGCCCGGTACAGACAGACAGAGAGACACACAGACAGACAGACAGACAGACAGAGAGACACACAGACAGACAGGCAGGCAGACAGACAGACAGACAGACAGACAGACAGACAGAGAGACACACAGACAGACAGACAGACAGACAGAGAGACACACAGACAGACAGAGAGACAGACAGACAGAGAGACACACAGACAGACAGAGAGACAGTCAGAGAGACACAGAGACAGACAGACAGACAGACAGAGAGACAGACAGACAGACAGACAGAGAGACAGAGAGACACAGACACACAGACAGACAGGCAGGCAGACAGACAGACAGACAGACAGACAGATAGATAGATAGACAGATAGATAGATAGAGAGAGACAGAGAGAGACAGACAGAGACAGACAGAGACACAGAGAGAGACAGACAGACAGACAGACAGAGAGACAGACAGAGAGAGACAGACAGACAGACAGAGACACAGACACAGACAGACAGACAGACAGAGACACAGAGAGAGACAGACAGACAGACAGACAGACAGACAGACAGAGACACAGACAGACAGAGACACAGACACAGACAGACAGACAGACAGAGACACAGACACAGAGAGACAGACAGGTTGTTATAAACTTATAAATTTGTAACAAAGTCCATATTAAACCGACCCTCTGAACCTGAACTTACCTCCTCTCCATCTGTCCCA
>OOFC01043359.1:0-21216 GCA_900323345.1 Pseudochromis fuscus | reverse complement strand
CCACCTAAAAGCATTTAATTTTCTCTAAAACCAACAGTGCGCCTTATAATCCGATGCGCCTTATATATGGATCAATGTTGGTTAATTATGGCTACCGTAGTCAGGGGGCGTATATTGTGATTGCACTAAGGTTTTATTTACCGTAGCGGTATCAGACTGTTTCTTTTACGTGTTTACTGAATCAGGGAAAAGTTCCCTCCACGTTTGTGATGCACTAACTACGTGATAAAAAGTTGCACTACCTGTTGTACCTTGCTGTTGGTAAAAGATAAAACTACGTCACTGACGTTACCTCGGAGAAAAAAATAAAACAGCTGTTCATGTAGCTTTGAACTGTGACAAATGGAGTTGGAAATACATTGTTTTCAACGAAGGCGGTGCAAATACCGGTAAGAGCTACTGGTACGTACGGTACCGTATTGTGAATGTACTAGCTTGTTGTGGAGTGGACGGAGTTGTCACAACGTTGGTTTGTTTTCTATTAATAAAGTTTGACCGACTGACTTAACGCATCATCTAACGCATTCATCTAGATGGATGATGACACAACCCCAGCCACTACAGTAGTTTCTATTCTATGCATCTTATAATGCGGTGCGCCTTATATATGAAAACAGTTTTAAAATAGGTCATTCATTGAAGGTGCACCTTATAATCCAATGCGCCTTATAGTACAGAAAATACGGTACTCCAAAATAAACTTCAGTTTATTCTTTAAAGGCATTTTGAAATGTTATTTGTGTCGATCATATAACAGAACAATCACCTAGATCAGGACAACATAATTTATTCTGTTTAAATAAACACCTTCAGCACAATCCTGCTTCCCATTACAGAGTCGTCACGTGAGCACTAATCCAAGATCAGAGCTCTGACTCATTCTGAGAAATGTTTATGATTTGATCCTGGTGCGATGTAGAGGTGCCTGGAGACTGTATTGGTGGGTGGGCCCCAGGAGTCCTCCAGGCAAGCAGGGACGGACACCGTGAGAGAGACGCTGCCTCCACCTCCAGCACTGCCACCACCATGGCCAGGGAGCAGCCCAACGTGGGGGACCTCCTCCCGCTCCTGGAGACCTCCGACCTCCACCAGCTAGAAGAGATCAGAGGCCTTATCAACGAGCAGCTCAGCACTGGTAAGGCCGCTCAGCTTCACATCAGCATGGTTTATCTATTTCTTTATTCAAGCGTTGGGTAACTTGAAAATCTCTTTCATGTTTCCCTTGAAGAGCGAGGGTCCATGCTGCTGAATGGGCTGGTGGACTACTTTTTGGAAACCAACTCCGCCCAGGCCATGCATATCCTCTCCTCTGTCAGAGAGCCACATGATAAGGTGGGAAGTGACCGTATGATTTTATTAACCATCCACCAGCGCCTCATTATAAACTTAGGTATTTGCATTTTGAGACTTTGTCCATCACGTCAGAAAAATTAAAACATAACTTTCGAGGTAAAGGTAATAAACCATGGTCTGTATCCAGGGGTTGATCCATTTTATCAGCCTTTAATTAAAACACCCAACCCATCAGGTCATGTGAGAAAAGTCAGAATTAAAAGTGTGATTTCAGCTGATATTTGATGTTTCCTCCAGTTTCAAATGCTCTGATCAGATAATAAAAATAACTACATCCCATCAGCCATTAGTTTTACATGATATTTCAAATGAATGGTTTATTTGACAGAGCACAGATTTGATTCTCTTCAACACGGTTCCCCACAGATCATCTTAAACCATGTTTTTTCCTCACAGCACCTTCTAGACAAGATGAACGACTGTATGACCAAACAGGCCTGCCGGCTGCCCACCCTCACACTGCTCGGCCATGTAATCCGCAAGCAGCCGTCCTGGATCCACAAGATCGCTCGTTACCCTCTCCTGCTCTCGCTGCTCAAATGCCTAAAGGTGATGACCCAGATATGACTCCTTTAACAAAGAGATCCTCTTGTCATGGCGCTGAGAGGCATGTGGATGAGGAGGATTGGAGATTTATCATCCAGCTGTGTTTAGGATTTATGTTCAGTGACTTTTCCTTAAAGATGCATTTCATAACGTATTATTATCATCAAAGCAGCAGGCTGCTCAGTTAACAACTTTTAAACTAGTGTTTGTTATAGATGGTAAATGGACTGATCTTATATCAAACCCTTTTACCTTTGCTGAAGTCTCAAAGGTTAAGGCCTGCATAGAAATTTCAAGATAGGGAAACTGTCCACTCATGAATTAAAGTAGGTTTATTTAACTGTTTTACTTTGATACTTTGTGATCTTCTGGCAGACGGACACGGACGTAGTAGTGCTCATAACTGGAGTGCTGGTGCTGATCACTCTGCTGCCCATGATCCCTCAAGCTGGGAAACAACACCTGTGGGAGTACTTTGACATCTTTGGCCGCCTGGCGTCCTGGAACCTCAAGAATCCAGGTAGGAAGATGCTGTCGTGTGTTTTCTGAAAGTGAAGATTTTAGTATTTTGAAGCTTACCACATCATTCTGAAGACTAATCATGAGCCACAGGCTGCAGAGAAACATGGACCAGGAAGCAACTTAAATATTTTATGTTGTGTGTCAGTTAGCTGTAATCATCCTTGAAGAAATCAACCATACATCTGGATGAACTTCCTGGGTTTAGAGAATGAAAATCTACTTTGTGAGCCTAATTTTATTTTATTTTTTTATCTGATTTATTTATTTTTTGTTATCTCATTCAGGGCATGTCTCAGAGGTTTACCTAATCCACCTGCACGCCAGCGTCTACTCACTCTTCCACCGTCTCTACGGCATGTACCCGTGCAACTTTGTGTCCTACCTGCGCTCCCATTACAGCATGAAGGAGAACATGGAAACCTTTGAAGAAGTAGTAAAGGTGACGATAGTACTGTTGCTGTTCTCTCATGCTCTTCATTAGAGATTTGTATCAAAATGATCCCTAATATGTGTATATATCTATAATATAATATGATATATGTCTTGTGTCCAACCTTC
Organism: Pseudochromis fuscus; assembly: GCA_900323345.1. Taxonomy (NCBI): domain Eukaryota; kingdom Metazoa; phylum Chordata; class Actinopteri; family Pseudochromidae; genus Pseudochromis; species Pseudochromis fuscus. The sequence continues at coordinate 18,237 of OOFC01043359.1, read as the reverse complement.
AGCCGATGCTTGAACATGTTCGTATACACCCAGAACTGGTGACAGGAACCAAGGACCATGAGCTCGACCCCACCAGGTAAGTCTCTGAAAAAAATCAAACAACTCTGTGTTTAAAGGAAAAGAAAACCTGTGGTCAAAATACAGTTTGCAAAATTATGACATGAATTAGTGACTCATGGGAATTTATAAAAATAATAATACAACTAAGAGGTCCATCTCTGAAATTTGGTCCTGCAGCAGAATTCCTCAGTCATCAAGGATTTTATGAAGGCTGCCATTTTAAATATGCCAACCAGTCAGAAAAATGCTGGAGTTGCTCTTATTTTCTGATTGGTTGAAATGCTCTGAGGTCACATGGGCTCAGCATGTGGAATCTACACATGGTGAATGGTCAACAAATCTGTATTCCCTCCCTTCACACTCACTTTCTGCTGTTTTCCATGCTTTACTGCTTCTGTACTGAAGAGCAACACCGGTGGAGACTCAGCCTAGAGCCCATGTGATGTCATCATCATGGCAGCATTAGGACCATAAAAACTTTTCCTAAATGCTCAAATATGCCTGATTTTTTTTTTCCTGTGGGCTCTCAATATTACAAGCCTTCAACCTATGATCATATTTTCTGTTCCTTGAAGCTTTCCTGCGTCCCTCTGTCTAACGGTGCTGTGCTTGTCTGCAGGTGGAAAAAGTACGAAATCCACGATATCGTCATCGAATGTGCCAAAGTGTCTCTAGACCCTAAGGAGGCCTCCTGTGAGGAGGGCTACGCCACCATGCCTGAGAACTTTTACCCCCAAATCCACCTGCGATCACAAGACTGCACTTCCAGCCCTTACACAGACCTCCACAGCAGCTATGGTCAGGAGACACCTGCAGTACTCAGGATATTGATAACGATATTAGAGAGGACATCTGATCACATATAACCCAGTAGCACTACATCAAACTTATTCAAACAGTTTTTGACAACTGCATTATCTGTGTGTGTCAGAGTTTATTAAGTGCTTAGAAACAAGAGGAGGCAGCTGCATGGATGTTTAGTTTTTTTTGTTTAAGGTGAAAAACAAGATGCACAGGAAAACTATTATTACACATGTGGTGTTGTGACAGGAAGTTTGCAATCATGATCATTAAACAGGAAACAGCTTTGGTGCTCTCAATATTTTCATGTCTAGAGTTGCATCATTCCTAGTACTTGCAGTAGCAGTTTAATGACTGTCAGACATTCATCTTTTATGTGTTTGACACTTGATTGAAGTTTTATGTCCACATGAAGCTACATAAATTGCTCTTGACTGAATTATGAATCATTTATGGAATAATGAACACACTTTTCTAACTTGTAAAGGACAATCACTAAACGGTAGTATCCAATGAGAAGAGAGAGAGAGAGACCCCATGTTGTATATTCATCAGACCGTTTGTCTTCTTGACAACAGGAAGCTCTTCTTCGACCCCATTCTCGACTCCACGGCAGCCGCTACCCCCGCCCCTGTCCTTGCCCCCTTTCTCAGGGACACAGTCGTCCTCCTACCGCAGCCCACAGACCTCCAGACGGCAGGTAAGATCATCAATAATGGGATCAGAAGCTGTCACAATCATGATAAGTGCCGGAGCATGGTGTTGTTCAGCTCGGGTCATGTTTACGCTCCATATAGCACCTGTCAGATGTAGTCAGTTGATTGTTTGTCTGGAAAAATAACCTACAAATGGCCTCAATTAGAGCAATCACTACCCTCCATGCTTTTGAAAAATGCAAGCAACCTTTTGAATCCTCCCCCTGCCACCTCTGTGCAGACATCACCATGGGTTGGTTGTCCTGAGGATACCATCTCTCTCTTTCTGTTATTGGGCCAGGAGGGGGTGTGGGTGTTTGCAGCCCCCTGGGGTATGACAGAGGATTTGTCTCTGCATCAGGCTCCCAGATAGACAGAAAATCTGGAAAACATGGGAGGAACAAACTGCTTTTTACACTGGCTCCCCTCCCCAGTGTCCACCTGCAGAATTATCAGTGTTAAAATGAATTGAAGTTGACTTTTCACAATGCAACAACAAGCTGAACATATTCAGGATTTGGAACATTTACAAGCATCTTAAATCTCAGTTTAATAAATGTGCAGAAATGTTTTGATGGTTAATCTCTTCTTTTGATACCTAACGCAGCATGTGATAAATTTTTATTTATTTTTACCTCCTTTTAAGTGAGGTCATAACAGGTCAAGCAATCATCCCCTCCAATGGAGTCAAAGAGGATATTAACTTTGGTGTAGTTGCATTTCCAAATACCACATCCGCCCTCCATCTATTATATGTATCTGTAAACTTCAAGGTTCGAGTATCAAAACATCAGCAGTGAGGATGAACATCTGAGGCTCAAGAGCTCAATGACAATTAGGGAACGTGTCCTTAATTTGCAAAATTTTCAGTCAACCACATTTAATAAAGAAACCCTTTTTTTGGATGATTGATTTTTTTATTCAATTAATTTAAAACTTTGCATGAGCAGTAATACATGAGTGGATGTAATGGTTCTTAATATGAATTTCACAAGTTGAAAGTGACATGTAGATAAGCGTGAGGTCAGACTTGAAAATTTGACATTGTCAGCTCAATGTGAAAATAAAGCAGACAGTCAGATAGCATAGCTAGCTTAGCATAAAGACTGGGAGCAGTGGGAAACTACCGTATTTTCCAGACTATTGAGCACACCTGTCTATAAGCCGCTACTGAATTTATTCGAACAGTTTCATGTGGTCCACTCTGACCGGGTCTGATGTGATGAGGCCAAATGTATCGGCGGCATGGAGCTTGCTAGCTTGTAAAAAGCCAACGAGCTTCGTGCCGCCGATACTGAGCCACACCGGTGCCGCAGGGTTCAAAGTGTCAGAAAAAAGTAGCAGCTTATAGTCTGGAAAATACGGTAAAACCCACTGATAATGATTGAAAAGCTATAGATTCGTTGTACTGCAAAAACTAAACTGTAGTACAGAAAATGTATACTAGGTACTTTCCAATATTGCACCTTGGAGAGAAAAAGACATAAATTATTTAAAGTACACTGAAAGTCATGTATTACCTCTAATTATAGTGGATTTGAACCATGTAATCACAACTTACAAATTAACATACTTTGCCAGGAAGGTGGACAAAGAATTAAAGAAACAGTCGGGTGCATATATGTAAAGCCTTTAATAAGTGTTTTCTAGTGTAAATTGCCTCTTTATCCTTGGAGTCCATTCAGGAATCAGCAGGAAGTGTGATTATGGTTGACTGTATAGATTCTGCTCCCCAGTATTTCACAACTCAATAAAACAGTTACACACACTGGCCAGCAGGGGGAAGCATGAGACCAGGAAATATTTTACTCATGTCATGATTTTTTTTATGTTGCTGTTCTTCTTCAAACTGTAAACACTGTGGATCTGTACACTGTGTGTCAACAGTTCATTGCCTATTGAATAGATGTTTATTAAATTTCCCTCCTATTACAGTCCTTTTCCCTCAATGATTGTGATGGTGGTGATTTCATATACGATATGTGTAATGGTTACTTTTAGGCTGGGAAACATCTAATATTACACTCCGTGGTGAAATTATGCTTTTTAAGCTCATATAAAACATAAATCTTGCTTTGAGTGAATAAAAAAATAAGAGACTGAGCTGAGCGGAGACAATAACTGCCTTTCTAAAAATGTCCGCCATCTGAATCTGACACAAATTACAGCTTATAAAAATAAAGGAATGCATATTTGAGAATGCTTCAGTGTAATTGCCTGCCTTAAAGTGATGGAAATGAATTGTGTAATATGAGTTATGAAGTGTAGGTAATTTCTCACCCGGATAATAACAAACTCATCGCTCCCTCAGCATCAAGATTTGTGGTTAAACTTTCAGTGCTCCACAGATGTGTGAGTCAAGCTGTTCTGGCCACCGCAGAGTCCCAATGTGACGAGACCAAAGAGACAGAACAGGATGTCTGGATGTGTTTTACACTGCTGTTTGCTTTAGTTATACATATTTTTTTTTCTTCTGCGCTGCAAATTAAGCCATTCAATTGTTCTAAACACTAACAGGCCGAGCATTGGAAAAACAAAAACAACAGACCGGAGATGCTGTTTCCTTGTGACCTGCCTCCAGAAAGTAAACGATTAAGATCAAATATTTAATTTCACGTCTTATCTTTGCACCGCTGATGGATGTAAATTGATCCTTTTGGCAGAGCGTTGCCGCTGTTCCCGACAGGAGGTCCATCCTGTCTGAGTCCTGCGCGCCCCAGCATCAGGAGCAGCTGCAGGGAGGACGGACGAAGGTCACAGCCAAAATGAGCCCGAATGCTCAGAAACAAGAGAGCCCTGGCCCTGCGGTTTCAAGGTCGAGATTGATACACAAATCTCTGCAGAGGAAGAAAACAGAGCTCAGCGGAGCTCATTAAGGTGTTAGTCATGCCCAATCACTTTCAAATCAAATGCTACAAAAGCCTCAGTCCTTTTGCTGTCATTTTATGCGTCATCTCCGGACTGCTTAGCATGCTGCCCTCTGACTGCTGTTCAAATCTGCCATACATCTTGAATGCTTCCTGACCTCAAGGATTTACTCCCTGATTTGTTAAAGCACCACCTAAATCCAAATGTTTCCCCACAGCCTACAACTGTTTTGAAATGAAACCAGGAAGTTGTTTTTTATCCATCAATCATGAAAACTAATGTGTTGCATTTGCATTCACTAAAATTTATGCAAGATTTCCTCCTGACTTTTGGTTCCTCTCGTGCCTCATTGTCCATCTGAAAATGTATTTCCAGCACAGCCGTTGTGAGGGAGAAACACCACACAGCAATTACAGTATAAATGACAACAATGGATACAATGCCCATCATTTCACTAATGGAAAAATATGTAATACAATAGGAAGCAGACTATTAATGAATGCAAGGGTGACACGGGACCCAAATGTCAATAAGAGTGGCTTATGAGAAGCATGGTCATGACTGAGTAATGAAGTTTATTTCAAGAAGAAAAAAAGGAAAAGTTGAAGATTAAAGGATTAGCAGTGATTGCATTAAGCCTCTCAGCTTAGTCCACTTCAACACTTCATGAACAAAATGTGATGTTTTAGATATCAAGTGTGTCACTGATAAAACAAGTTTAAGCAATTTTGTGCAATTTTTAACTTGCTTTGGATTCTGAGCTGCACTCCTGTCGCTTCTTTGGAGGGGAAGGTTTGAAGTAACACTTTCTACTTTTTTTTTTTTTTTTTGGCATTTTTAATTTAATGTCAAGGCTTTCCAAATCAATTAATTTATATCTGCTTGAGACTATCAGCAGCCAGTATGCCGAGAAACACATCCTCCTCTCCCATTTTCAACAATCCGAACATAAGAGCTGTGTTTGTGCAGACGACAAAATCTTGTTTTATTCGCGCCATCTGTTCTGCCTCATGCTCCAATTGGGATAAATATGATTAATATCTCTCATTTTGAGACAGGGACCACATTGCACTGAGAAAAAATTGCTACAAAATATGTCAAATTTGTTTATTTTCATGTTTAAATGCTGGTGTAGGTTTAGAAATTGAGTATTTGTGATGCCCTAGATACACTTTTACATTGTTAGCGAGCGATGCTTCCCTCTTCTCTGCTTGAGTCTATACGATACAACAGAGTAGTGGAGTTGGGATGCAGGCTTCGTATAGGGTGGGACGGGGGGGATCAAGCTGGGTCAACCTCAATATGTCAGTTCTTTGGCAGTGCTGGGCCACTGAATGATTCGCTGTTTAAATTGCATTAGCAGGACCCTTCAGGACTGCAACCAGAAAGGCAGCTTTCAACAGGCAGGTTTTGTTCAGGCTTCAAACTTGCGCAATAAACAGAAAACTATGTGTCTGAAAAAAAAAAAGAAATTGACTCCCGAGCACCGCCGGGATTTAGAGTAACCAGATGTTTTTCTCCAAAGCTTGTGGTTATCAGGCTTGTTTTATGGAACAGCAATGAAGTGCACTGATTCAGTCTTACTTATCATTATTATGTCTTACTAGTGTTTTTGTATGTCATAGAGATTTCACTGCATATATCCCGAGAGAGAGTGTTATTTTGATTAAGTGTCATTATCTAATACAATAATGTGATGTAGGTATATTAGGGGTGACAGTTAGATGTGACGCAATAATTACGATTAATTAATTCCAATAAAATGAACCCATTAACAAAATCAACCCATTTAATCACAGTTTAAGTTCAGACAGTGCAGAACATTTGTCAGTGCATGATTTCCTGGTACATGATTACACTGATGCACATGCCAGAGCTCGGCTAATAGCCACCAAAATGGAGGAATTGGACGAAAGTGCGATTTAAGTCTGACAGATGACCATTTATATTTTTGGTTGTTTTACCAGAACAAGAAAGAAGTAGAAATTGCACTTCATGTTGATTTTTTTTTTTTTTTGTAACCATTTAAAGTCAGTACTGTTCTGAATAAAGTATTTAAAGTACTTAAACGCTTCTTTATAGACATTAAAAGAGCTTGACTTTACATTATTCATGTCTGTGTCTATTATTTGATTCAGTCGTCCACTAAAATCCATTTGAGTTAAAAAATATTGCATTTTGGGGAAAATATTGTTATGTGATTAAAATGCGATTAATCGAGATTAATTCATTACAAATGAATTGGATTAGAGATTAATTTTTTAATTGAGTCCCACCCTTGATATGAATATATGTTTGTCAAGGTAAATTAGTCAAATATTGGACTAATTGGTCTAAATATTAGACATAACACTTATTTCAAGAGAAAATTACTTGGAATTGGTGAAATTGTCTGTCCACGCAGCAAGTTAAATTTACTTGACAAGAAATCTGGAAATAAGATTGTAAAATCTGGAAATAAGTCGGTAGAAAAATATGATAAGTGATCTATAACTTGTCAAGTGCTACGTTACTTGCAGTGCACGCCAACTCTTCTTCCTTGCTGGGATTTGAACCAGTGACCTCCTACTTCACAAATCAAGTCTCAACCCACTGAGCCACTGCGGCCTCAACAGAGGACACTTTTTTGAAGTCACAGTGATTTTATTTCTGCACTAACAAACAGGAAGTGAACAGAAGATGCACTTTTTGTTTTGTGCAGTTACTACAACATCAAAGGAAACACAGGACACACTTGTTTTGCAGCTGTGATGTTGAATGTGAAATAAAATTCTTGTTTTAAAGTAATATGTACCTTTCTGGCATGTTGCACAGCACAGCACTTAGTTAATTGCACATGAACAATCTTTCTTTTACATTTTAGTGCCTTATTAGGAGCATTTGAAGATTGAAAATAAGTGTAAAAATAAGTATTGCTTTAAGAACATCCTGGTCTTAAAATAAGCAAAACAATCTTGTGCCGTTGCTATAATAAATTGTAATCTCTTGTTTTACCTTGTTACTGGTTAAATACTGATTGAAATTAGTTTTAAAAACTTACTAAGGAGAAGCCAGAAATCATTTACTTAAAATTTTACCTTTGGCAAAAATGCTTGATGAGATTGTTTTGCTGCTTTGACCAAAAATATGTACAAAAAAAACTAGATTTCAGTTTTGCAGTGCACTCTACAAACAAGCTTTGTTAAAGTCCATGTAATTCCCTCATGTGCACTGGCTGCAGGAGAAGAAGACACATTAAATCAAGCTTTTAAATACATAACCATCCTTTCTTTGACTGAAAGAAAGTGCCAGCGGGTAATAATTAAGCAGAGGGTTGACCTCAGTAATTACTTCAAAAACCAGACAGTTTTCACCATTTTCAGCAAACACACCAACACTCGGTAATATGTCTGCATCCTAAGAAAGAAGCAAAGCACTTAATCAACATCTTTAAGATTTCACACTTTTGCCCTGAAGAGTACAGCGAGCAGCAGCTCTGAGCAAATTTCTTTCTGTATCTTCTCATTACTGTTTCCCTGCAATTACCTCCTGGCAGCTTTTTACCTTCTAGCTATCTTGAGGTTGCATCCTCATTCCCTTCGGTATTCGTTTTCATATATGTCTTTCCAGCAACATGCTTACTTATTAGATTCCAGTAACATGCCGCCTCATACATGTAATATTGTCTTTGATGTACACACCAGTATGCAGGTCATTAGAAATATGTTTGTTTCAAGGGGAAATGTGTAAATAAATTGGCAGTGATTAGATGTAGAATTTGTAAAAACACTCTCGCAACCACCCCGAGCATCCTAGCAATCACATAACGACAGCTAACATTGCCATAGCAACCAGTGAGGAAACTACCAAATGATGCCTCCAGGCTATTAAACAGTAGTTTATGGGTTTAAAAGAGAAAACAAGACAGTGAAAACAAACAATGTATTGGTATTATCTGATTTTCTGGGCATGAAAGCTGCCTTTATCAATACGAGCTGCTGTTATAAGTAGCTGTCTGTGGATTTTTAATGTAACAGAGAGTTCAAGAGAGTTCAAGTAGTCGACCAATTAATAAAAAACAGATTCTTACAGAGAAGACTCAACTTTGAAACAATACTCTGCATCAAGGGGTTTGTATAAATAACCACAAATCACTAAAGCTTTTCATTTATTGATGTGATTATTATGTGAATTTCAATGATAATAATTTGCAACCAAGAGCGTGAAATGAGTTTTTTATCCAAAATCAGAATTGGAAATCTTTTTCTGAAACTGTCTTTCTGTGTATTTCTCTGTTCCCAGAAGGCTAAAAACTATCGCCAACTATCTCCTCTGTAGTCCCAGCAGAACATTTGTTGTGATCTTGAAAGCAAATGATCTGAAAATGTTTCATCAGTCTCAGCAGTATGAAACACGATCTCACACTCGGAGTATAAATACCCAGTCTGTTCTGCTCCATTCGTTCCAGCTAACATCAGGGTGATCAGTGTAAGTCTGATATTAGTATTTACAGAAAGAAAACACCACTAAGGATCATTTTCTTGACTGTTGCACATTTGCAGGAAAGGTTTCAGATCCCTGCACGCCCACATCTGTTGGGGGTTTAGCTTCTGGAAATTTGCTGAAGTCATCAAACTCCATTACGCACAAGGGAAACGTAAAGGTGTAATCATCCCACCCCAACAGGTGTGTAAAAAGTCCCCTCTAATCCCCTGAGTTTTTGTTTTTTTCCAGGTTTCTCAAACATAGGTGGAGAAATAAAATCTTGAAAGCGAAGCTCCCCGTCTTTTAACAAGCCACCTTTTTCCTTTGAATAAAAATGAGAACTATTAAAATAAACAACATAAAAGTGAATCTTTCAGTCCACGCTGATCTAATAAAGTTGATTATTTTTTTCCTGGAGCCTTAACAAGTTACAAAAAAAAAAAAGATCCAATTTCCCATCAGTCCTTCAGGCCAAATCAGATCAATTCAATATAGACTCCAAACTTAGTTTCATATATTTTGTTGCAAAGCTCCAATTAAAACTCAGCAAGATGGAGCAAGACGTAAATGCAAAACAAGTTTGAAATACAGCCCAACAACCTTCTCCACCTCCTGTATGATCTTCCAGGAAGGGTAATTATAAAGGTTAAAGTACTAATCAGAAGATTTCCGCACTGGAGGAAACTAGTCGTGTACAGATTCTCATCAGACATGTTGATGATCAGACTAGTTTTCTCACATAAGGTGAATTGTTGTTATGATCAACATCCGAGATCAGAAAGGCCAGCTTTTCAGAAAACCTTTTTTACAGCAAGAATTTACTCCGCTATGTCCTTTTACCTGCTAAATACCAGAGGTGTGGTGAAGGACTGTGGCACCAGCATGGTTCACGTAAAAGAGAAATGTGCAATATTTGATGCGTTTGCCACGGTCAGACCTCAACAATCTTCAAAAGGATTCCCGAGGAGGAAAAAAAAAAAAGGTGAAAAGAGCCTTAATCTTTCTGTGATTGGGTCACCTCGTGAAAAGCTTTGAATTTGGAGCAAAAAAAAGTTCCTTCAGGTGTTAAGTTGTAACCTCAGCTGCACAACTTCAGCAGCTTTTTTTTATCTAAGCTCCTCTTCATTAAGGCATAAGGAGATAACTGGGAGGAAGCTCAGCAGACAGTCAAGTCATCATCGCAGACGCCATTGTGCTGCAGATGAGTAACAGACTCAGGGATTGCCTGTGAGATTCACCACCTCTATAGAGTCATGTATTTTCAGTACTTTCAAAATTAAAGTTCCAGCAGAGAACATCTGGTGGTGCAGACAGATGTTTATACTGCCTGCTATTATTTGTAGGGCGTGTTCCCAAGACCTTTTACACATGATGCAACAGCTTATGGCGCATTTACACTGGTAGCTACTCGCGTCGCTTTGGTTTTGGCGCATTAACACTGGCAAAATAGTACCTGGAACTTGGCACCTGGTACTACGGAAGCCCGAAAAGGAAGTGGTTAACTATATTTTATTTACTTCGTTTTCCCGTGATAACAAGATAATTACAGGGTTTTCTCGAGATCTCGACTTATTTTTCTTGTTATCTCCATAAAAAAAATTGTTTTCTCGAGATAACGAGAAAATAAAGTTTGTTTTTTTTCCAAAGATGGAAGGATAAATTATCTCGTTATCTCGAGAAAACGAAGGTCGTTTTCTCGAGATAACGAGATAATAATTTTCTGGCGACTGCATCACAGTAACATCAAATGATCATAACTCCAAACCATGATGAGCAAAAGCACAAACAAACAGAAGTAGAGCTCACTGTGTGCAGCAGCAGTGTGGGCCATCATGGTCTGGATAAAGACAGTAATCAGACTTTGGTTTTGATTAATACATCACCAGAAAATTATCTCGTTATCTCGAGAAAACGACCTTGGTTACGAGTCAATCCTGTTTTCTCGAGATAACGAGAAAACCACTGAAATTACCTCGTTATCACGGGAAAACTGAGAAAATAAAAATGTATGGTACAACTTTTCGTACCTCCTCTGCTGCGGTTCCAAAAGACGTCCCGGGCAGGTCGGAGCAGGTATTAAAATCTGATTGGTCGGAATCGTCACTGCGTCGTTGCGTCATCACTGCGCGGCAGTAATCTGTCCCAAACATGCGGGCATTTTTAAATCTTCGGCGAACTATGCAGGCGTGTTTGTAATAACAACAAGAAGAGAAATGGCATCTGTTAGAAATCCTGCCCCATGGACTCAGGACGAGGTGCAAACCTTTCTGTCATTAGTCGCCGATGAGAAAATTCAGCAGGAGCTGGACAACGCGGTCAGAAACGAAAGAATCGCATAATAGATGATGTCACGAGTGACGGCCAGCTACACGGAGGAAGGACTAGCCTCGGCAATGTAAATGCAACCGAGGAGGGCCGATCCCGAGCGATCCGAGGCGAAGCGAAGTGAGTAGGTACCAGTGTAAATGCACCATTATTGTGCACCTCCTTCACAATTTAACTTATCTAGGTGAGCATCTGCATGACTTCTCTTCCTCTGCTCCAGGTCCAGAGTCCTCGGTTTCTGATTTCTCCTCCAAGTGTCAGTTTCAACAACTTTCCAACCCCTTTCTCAGTTTAGTTTCTAGTGTGTGACCTTTCTGTTATTTCACCAGACTCCGGCCACACAGTCTCTACAATGTTCGCCTCAGTAGAAGTGATTTAAGAATAACAGAGTTCTCTCTCTTCGCTGTTTTTCCTTCTCTTGCCTCACAGAAGAAAAAGGTTTACCGGTACATACCAGTGATTTTATTTCATTATGAGTTGAGAAGTGAAAATATCCAAAGATAAAGGTTAGATCTGGCTGAAAGTCTTGACATTTTTTTTGTTCCCACTTGAGGGATGTACGCCCAATTCCTCAAATATGATCTCATTATTGCAAGTATGGAATTGTGTTTTCAGACTGACTCATCTATCTCACAGGATGAATTCTCATTAGGGTGGAGAAAACCAATTCTCTCTTGCTTAATAGCGAGTTTTTTTGTTTTTTTTCCCCCCATCCTCCTCTGTAGCTTTCTGCCTGCTGGCTGCTGCGAATCCTTAGGCTTGAGCCTTATTTTTCTCTGCTTGGTGGCACAACAGAGCTGCCCGTGGCGATGAAGAAAAGCACTTTATCAGTATTATCTGATGCTGATATACAATAAATCAAGTCCCACCTTGGACTCATATTTTCATCCTAGTTTATTTCTCTCTCTCTCTTTCAGAAGATGCGCATTAATAGTCCCACTGCCCTTGATAGCAGCTGATTTTATGGGAGTTTCTTCTTGCATTCAGCTCAGCAAAGGGTTAATCAGTTCTTCTCAGGAGCTCTCCAACGCTCCTGTGTAAACCTGTAGAGCAGATGAGAAGCAGAGAGTGTCGGCGAGGTATGTGTGGGTACACACCCCAGCGAAGGGGAGTGTACATGTCGACAGAACACCTTCAGCCTTCTGTCTCCTGTCTGTTTCACCTCAGGGGAAGTACCAGCTGCCTAACAGTAATACTCTGTTTTAGCCTAGTATTTATTCACCAGGGAGAGACATGTACGCCGCAGCCATGGGGAAGCAGGTAAGATCAGATAAAGAAACATTTAGTGGCACTGAGTTAAGGGAGTTTAATTACTGCCAGGTCTTAAATTTTGTTTCTATTGGACAGAGTGGCGATGCTAATTATATCAGTGGGGGGAAAGTGACACTGTTGAGTCACAAAATGCCTCCATCAGGGCCTAAATCGCGCATCCTGAAATAGACTTGAATGATTTTAAAGCGTTGCACATCAATCATACCAACATTATGTGTAAGCGAGAAATCAAAACAATGCTGTTGGAAACATGCAAAACAAACAGCGATGCACAGGAGTGCTCAAACAGGTTTGCTGGAGAAGAAGACTTTAAAAGAGCGTTGGTTGTTTGTGTGACTCTGTGAGAAAGTTAATTTAGACGTGAGCCAGGGCGGTTGTCTTAACAACAAGTTCACTCTTGTTAGCATCAACACCTCCTGACAGCTGGATGCGGTTCTGATATGTCAGCTTTCACACAAAACAACTGCTGGTAAACTATTGAACTAACAACAAAACAAATAAAATAAAATACATTTCTAGCGCACAGGGAGAAAGTTGTTGTCATCCTCTTGTTGTCCAGGAGGTTTTGTGTGTTTTAACAACATGGATCGTAATTTTCAATGGCCGGCATAGTTTTTGTTTTGGTGGGAACTAAAGCGATGCCATGTTGTTTTAAGAGAGAACAGACTGTGTAAATGTGCCAAATAGCTGCGGATCGGGAACTCTGGTGAATTCATTTTGGTTTTCAGTGCTTTCCTTCCTGCAAGCATCTGGATCTGCTATTCCTCTGAAATACCCTCCTCTGCTTTGGTTCTGAAAGTCAAAGCTGAAGTAGTATTTTTTAGTATTAATCCTGCCCGAGGTGTTGAAAAATATTTGCTTAAAGATTCTTTCTTCATAATATAAACTGACCGGAGAAGACAGTTTGGATGTCTTATTATTTCTCTGTGTCCTTTGGATGATTTTTAATATATTCTTTGAATCTCTTATTACGTGTTTCTTCAGTCTTCACACTGAATGATAAACAAATCTGGGTCCATTGGATTAACAGTGCCAGCTGCAAGCTCTCTGGGACTGGCTGTTGTGACAGGGCAGGAGCTGATGCTGGATCGCTCTCATTGTCAGAGCCAATAACTGTACATGGAAATGGGGTCTTGTGGGGGACTGGGGGAGGATGTGTGTGTGTGGACCCACCGCACTGTGAAGCTGAATATTATTTTATCAGTGATAGCTCTGCATGTTTTATCCATTTTGGATACTAGAGAGAATGTGGTTCAACAGCCAAGAATGAAAAACGTGTCCGACACTGTGTTCTTGAAGGAATGCTTTGTTGACATGTGGATGGAGTGTAAGCGAGGATGTTTTCGCAGGGTCGCGCTGAGCCAACATTCACAGCGAGAAAAAAAAAAGGAAATCAGATCAGTTTAACTGCAGCGTCTAACCTTTACAACATCTGTAACACAGCTTCGTGCTTGAAACACTGATCGTTATCAACGCTAACCTCAACGGTGACAACACTGTCAAAAATGTCTCAACTATAAGCTGATAGTGTCATGAAAACATCCGTCGGCCCAGATGCAGGCGACCCAGATCCCAGCAGCTGGGCTCCTGCCTTTGGCTGAAACAGTCTCCTTGGACACATGAGCACAGCTCACCACAACAGATGTTCAGACCTCCTCCAGCAAATTTTGGTGTAGGAGGTTTGAGCATGAGCGAACTGAGAATGGAGAAAACAAATAGTTCACAAACCTCTTCGTATCAGAGTTAATGTAACAGTTTGATACCTGCTTGTGTTGCTGCTTGTTTAACAAGACTCTACCCGGGAGCTGGGTGGAGTTCAGCAGATGGTGGCTGAGAGCTTCACCAGGACCATCTTTGAAAATCACAAGTTCAGTGTTGTCGGTGGAAGATTCATGATAAAGATATGACACCAGATTATTTTTTTTTCTACAGTAGATCCTTCAGAAGCTGGAAGCAATTACAGATCTCCAAGTCTCCAAGCAGCAAAGAATGTAGCAGGCGTTCACCGCACCCTTTCAAAAGGATACTGTTTTTTTTTTTTTTTTGAAGGAATAAAATAAAAGCCAAGACTTTCAGGCTTCGGGGTTGTGGTGTGGACTAAACATAACATATGACCTTACTTTTCCAAAGCTCCTTCACTGTTTCGCTTCAGTGAGAAGAACCCAGACAGTACAATATTTCATTGTGTTGCTTTTAACCACATAATATAACTGCTTTTCTTGATAAATGATATATGAATGTTTCCTTTGGCCTTCCTTTATTCCTTCTGAATTTTTGTCTCATATTATAAGTTCAATGAAAGCATACCATACACCTCTATATTTGCTGAATAAAGCAATTTAAATATTAGAGTGTCTTAAAGGCATTTCCTCCACACAAGCAGGGGTGCTTGTCTAGCAGGGAAATCCTCAATTTCGTGTCAATATTTGACAATAAATTCATTCCCTCTACTTCGCAGCACGTATTTGTTTGACACGCCGTATTAGGGAGGAGAGCACGGGCGACAATTGATTCGGCTGTTGGCAAAACCATGAGCACAGCACCAATAAGGCTGCAGTGAACTCACGGAGAACTCACAGGATCATTTCCAGGCCACTGCCCACAATGGCCCTCTGTATATATTCTGCCAGCTGATCATGAAACACACTAAATGCATGTTGACATTTTAATCCACATGCAGTAAACGGTGCAGAAGGGTAGATTTTCTGTGAGATACTAGCTTAATATTGCGCTAACTAATAAACACCTCGGTGGAAAGTTGAAGATAAACTGCATTAAGTGTTAATTGGCTCGGTGCGAACGTTCATTTGGTCGATGTCTGGATTGATTGTTTGTTGCTTGGTTATGGGCAGTACGCCTCGGGGATGAAGGCAATTAAAATCTTGAACCTTTGCCACGACGGGGCAGGCGACGCTTTCATCTTATTGTTTATTAGCGAAATGAAGAGCGTTTTGAAGCGTCCTAGTTAGGAAAATAATTATTGCCGCTTAGATCAGTGTTTGCTCTCAAAAAGACAATCTTGATGCCAAAGCGTGCGCTAACTCAATTAGGCATGTACATTCAGACTTTAATTACTGTCGTTTCAGAGGGCTTAATGGCAAATTGTAGCATTGTAGAGATATTCTGTTTTGTGTTGCCTTTCATTTATTTGTGCTCTATGATCTGATGAGTGCCATTTAGTGAGCTGGAGAATACTGCATTCATTGTGAGGATGTATAGGGCTGTGTATTAAATGCAACGATGCGGCATAGCCCTGGAGACTGATCCCATCTGTTCGAGGCCTGGCTGTGTAGTTAGAAACTCATCAAAATGTGGTCCCCAAGGTTTGTGCACCCCCCTTTGTCTCTCCATTTGTTACCTCTTTGTCTTATTGCTGAGCGGGTGGGGAGCCAGGGGCGAGCGCTCAACCCCAGAAGAGAGAGAGGGGGGTGACGGGCCCGAGCATTAATGGAGACAGTATCCATGTAATGGCCCAGTGGAAGTGACGCTTCCTGGGCATGTTTTACGCTCGCATGAGCATACGGCTGGGGCTGTGGTCGGGTGGGGAGCTTTGGCAATGAGGGAGGGAGTGTGGAGACGGACTAGCCAGGATGCTACTACTACTGTATGTTTTGTTTCATCTCTCATCCATGTGCTTCTGAGTTATCACTGGGAGTTGCATCTTACTTCTGGAGATCCCACTGGACTATAGCATGTAAGTCAAATTCAATGCTGTTGTTGTTGCCTAGTAGGAATGCACTGATCTGCTCGAGTAGCTTTCTGAGGCTGTTTTGACCACATGCAGACCAATTAGTTTCTCCTCCTGCTGATGAAATAGTCATGTGGCTCCCCACTCAAGAGGTGATCCACTTCTGTATAATGCATATTTTGCACACTTTGGGTTATGTGCATACTTTGTACAAGTTTGAAAAATGGATGAACACCAAGGTGAAGGATAACCTTGTAACTTGATGATGGTGCAGTTTTACAAATGTCTTCCTGTTTGTCCCCTCAGAGTGAGATCCTGTTTCTTCCTCAGCCATCAAAGTTTATGTAACATTGGATTTCACAGCCTATTTGTTCCTGCTCCTTATCTGCTGCTTCAGGAGGGCGTCTCTGCCCCTTTTCAGGTCTTTTTTCCAATTAATACAGCTTGATGTGCCAACCATCACCAAGAGAAATGCCCCAGGCAGCAAACGGCCTTATTTACTGAGGATGAATATTCATTTGTTTTGAATAATTATTGCGACAGTGCTGTTATTTATTGATAAGGGAATATATGTATAGCATAATGCAGCATATTTTTCGGGAGTAATTTTACTAGGATTACACAAAATCTTGATTGCCACTTGTACATAAATAAAAACATAATTGTTATTGTTTGCTCCACAATGTCTGGAGCCATATTTGTTTTTATCATTGTGCTTTAATTGAACTGTCAGTTTTGACAAAGCTGATGCAATGTGACACAGCTAATGTCAACTATGTGGATTCAAACAGTTCATGATATTTGTTTGGACTTACTAAGCTACTAAGTAACAGAAAAACACACCAGTAAATGTTCTTGATCAGTTTTCCACAGAAACGTTGTGTGCTCGCCCGGATCGGGGCTCGGCTCGGGTTTCCAGTGGGTGAGGTGGGGACAGTTGCTAAAACCGCAGCACAGACCAGTTTTTCTTTTATGGAATGATTAAAACAGAAACAGACATTTTTCCACTTAATGTTTATTGCAGTTCAGGAGAGGGCGTGACTCTGAGTTGACCCTGGAGGAGCTAAACCATTGTCACATTTAAAAAAACACAACACTGGTTTCTAATGTCAGTGTGACTCTATCCATGCATGTGAATATCCTGGGTTTTTATTACACCAAAAACGATTCTCAGTGTGAGAGAAAGTAGTGAAGTAATTATTTCACAGACAATTTGTGTGTGTGTGTATATATAGCACTTTCTGGCCTTGGGCACAGGCAATAACACTTCCTTGTTGATTTCCTAGCTGTTGTAAATGCAAGGAGCAAGCCTGTGTGTTTTACATAGAAAATGGATTTGTGCTGAGCTGTTTACAAATCCATTAGCGTGTTGTTAATGTGAGCCAAGCATGGGAGTCAAACTGGAAGTCATGCTTAATTTGTGTATTGTTTCGTCCCATTGATTGTCAGCCTGGAGCGTTTAGTCGTGGTCACCGGGAGGAGGGTGACCCCTCTCAGGTATTGTTGTCGTGCTAAACAGCGCTTTTACACATTTCTTTTTTTCGCTTAGCGGACTTTCGATTGGCATGGGGACGCTGGAAGGAGCTGGACGGTGACAGACAGCAGTAGGCTTGACTGAGAAACAAACAAGCTGTGAAGAGAGAGCTGAAGGTTTGCCAGTGAAAAGATTAGAGTGGCATTTGGCTCAAGTGCCAGGATGCATCATTGCTCTTGCCACACTTCCATGGCAACGAAAGCTTTATGCTTCCCTCACAGTCCCCCCACTGAGTGTCCAGACTGTACCAAAGAGTCATTTAAAGATGTTGTGATTATTCATGTCAGCCTCGACATTTACATACTCGGTCATGTCTCATTTTCTCGACTTCAGCCGCGTGAAATTTGCTGTCATCTCTGATTACCTATGGCTTTATATTCCTTTTATAATACATGTAAATGCTGTATAAAAGTCTATTATAATGGTGCGTGTAACCTTAGCTGAGCATCCCTACAATCCCACCCTTCCCAGAGCTCCCATTTGTCATGCAGGGCACCTCTGTTCCCCGGTGACCAATCAGGAGAGCTTCC